>QZCP01000357.1:30063-105644 GCA_003956705.1 Brevipalpus yothersi
GAGAGAGAGAGAGAGAGAGAGAGAGAGAGAGAGAGAGAGAGAGAGAGAGAGAGAGAGAGAGAGAGAGAGAGAGAGAGAGAGAGTTGAAGAACCTATATTAGCTGTCGAAAAAGATATGTCTAGAAGGAAAAAGATTGGTCAAATTCTAAGGCGACATCTATCGAACCATCCATCACCAGCAAATCCCAGAGAAAAGTTCAGAACTAAGTTAGATCACTATATGTTTGACAGGTAAGGCTCTAAACTATGCTCAAATACATGCAGAACTAGAAAGAGAGAGAGAGAAAGAGAGTAATGATCATGAGATGGTCACCCCACGAATGATGGGTATATATATTCTGGGTGGCGGACTAGTGATAAGGTCCATCTGGATGCAGAATGGAGGTCTCTTGGAGGAATCACAGGACAGTCCAAGGGTCTCTTCTACTAATACTTTTCTTATTCTCCTTCCAGCAATCGGAGCTGGCCTCAGAATATTCTTTCTCTATCACTTACAGAAACATCGGTCTACCTGGCTGTCCCAGTCTAGAGATGGAGTTACTTTTTGCTTCACTTTTTCCCGAAAAGAGAGAGAAAAAAGATCAAGATAAGTAATGGACAGAGAAAGACTGAGAGAAAGAGAAGCAAAAAAGCTAGCCTCATTGCCTTATCAGTCCGTTTCCACTCTTCAAGCCTCGGGCATATTTAACGCTCCTCACCAAGCTGGTAGTCAAAATATATAAATATATAAACACACACATACACTCATGCAAAACCTCGATAATATTGAGTGGAGTATAATCTGAAAAATTCTAGACACAACATTGGAACAATTTGTGTGTGATCCAAGTGAATGAATTATCATTACCCTCATCATCATCAAGATTAGCTCATCGACAGACACTATAATTCTTATCTGGAGAATAATGCACAAGATAGAAGGAATACATGTGTGTTGCATATGAATTTGCTATTAAAGATACAAAATGTTTCCAAAAGAGACTGGTAAAGTGATAAAAAGCATATCAGCGTGAACAGATCTAAAAGTAGTCATGAAGCTAAAATTTTACAGATATATATATTCCTCTATACAGAAAGGATTGTCATGATGAAAAGTTGTAAATTCTCATGAATAAAGAGAGAAAGAGAGAGAGGAAAAGATAGGAATTACTTTCTAAAGGCTTGAGATCAAGCGTGAGAAAAGATTAAAATTTTCCAAGTATAATTGTATATATTCTGATAAGGCTTAAAGGCCCCAGCTCAAAACCCACGCCACCCCCTCTGAATGGATGAGTTTGAAACTTTTTTACTGCTACAACTCAAAAATTTATCCCCACGTATCCGTGTCCTTATCAGATCGATATCAATGGAAATGAGTTGGAGATAAATATTTATATCTACAGTATCATAGAGATGCTCCAACAACTTACCTGGAGTGGTGCGTCTAAGTACTGATGCAGCAGGGCTCAGAGATCCTTGGAATGGTGAGCCGGTGGAATGGTCCAAACGATTAGCCCATACAGCAGCGGCTTCAGCTGCTGCATATGGATAGTGATGAATACCGTTCATTGCTGCCGCAGCACTTCGAAAATATTGTTCCGAAGACACTGAAGATCGAGAGACACCATTAGCGTTTGAGCTAACGCTTACACCAGTTGGATTATTTGCCATCGTATGATTGGATGCTGATAATGATGACTGAATTGGATATCAAAATAGAAGGAAGGAAAAAAAATTTAATAAGAAAGTAAGATGAAGGACAATTTTTTGTGCTCGAAGTGTTAGTTTAATAGTAATAGAGGAAAAATGAACAGATATTGGGACGTGAGTTGAATGTATTTCGTCAAAAGAATTGCTATCTGATTGAAGCTCAAGCAAGTTATTGAGTTGTTTCAGGTAAATTTTTCAGGGTGTAAATGAAGATCCATTATATGGATCTGTATATGGTTCAATAGCTCATTAACATTTGTCTAACAGTGGAATAGAGCCATTTTATTCATCCGTATCCAACCTCATTGATTAATCCTTATCTGAGACCAGATCCAGATCCTATCAGAGATGTCAATCTAAGTGAGATTTGTCAAAATTTCTTTATCTTTCTTTCTCTTTCTCACATCATATCAATTATCTGATCTACATGTATTGAAAGTACACTATCAAATATTTTGGAAACATTGGGCATCAGCTCTGTGTCCTGATGGTATTCATTATAATCTATGTGTACAATATCGATTAATTATCCTTCATTAAATGAAAAATACTGTCAAAAGTTCGCTGGTTCTTCAAAAAATGACTGAAAACCTTTTCTGGACCTTCTTCCTACCATATTGAATAGGATGGATCCAAGCTATTTCTGCTAATCGTTAAGAGCGGAGAAAATCTAACAGAATGCCAGATACATACATGTATAAGTCACTTTTATACTGGGTAGTGAAAACCTTTCAAAGCGATATTGTCAACTATCATAAGATATGTGATTCTGATGCAAGAATGGTATTAAACCGAAATTACACCAATATCATAGTCATGGAAAGAAAAGTTTGAAAAGTTTGCTGAACACTCTAGAATTTCTGCATATTCAAAAACGTCTCTTTTTCGAGCTCGCTCGTATTCAATCAACCTATCAGAGGTGGCACAAGACAATTAATTACTTCAAGAGAAACAACAAGAAGGAGAGATAGAGAATAATAAGAACATGAATGATTAGTTCAAAAGGATCAAGAACAAATAAAATTGGCAAAGTAGAATGAAACATGATTGGACTCATCTGACTGATTCATCTATGAATATCTTTTCCATCTTCTGCTAAAGATTTCTTAGGAAAAAGTCACTAGACTCAGGAAAGTAGTTTGAGCATTTGAGCATTGAAGTATCGCACGATTGATTACCTGGAAGGAGAGTCTTCCCATCAAAGAGTTGGAACAATGAGATGGATGATAATGATTATTCTCATCTGAAGAGAAATTATTGGGACCACTTGAAGCCCATGAAGGCGATGAACGTAGCCCAGAATTTTCTGCATCACTACCATACTGTTGTCTGTACATTGCTTGCAAGTAGGGCTGATTACTTGTTGGAGTATATGGTCCACCGCCGACCAAATTTTGAAACATTACGAACGATTTTCAAAAGATATTTTTGATGAGCAGTGTGGTGAAATTGATGTATAGAAATCAATATGATAAATCAGAACGGAATTAGCGACCCAAACTTGTTTTAACAATCGGTATTTTCAATCCAGTGTCAGATGAGTATATTGACCGTCAGATGAATATGAATAAGAAGAAGAGGTTGTCTTATCGGTGAAATTGAACACACATACACACACAAGATATGATAAAATCGTTAAATAATCGGACGAAAGGAACAGAGAAAGGTTAACTTGATGGTGAGAAAAAATTTATAAGTACGATGTATTCAAATCACTTTTTCTAATCAGAATCACGATTCATGATATCTTTCGAGTGATGATGAAACGATATGACTTGATGATGATAGCCTGATTTCAACTATACTCGGAACTCACACGCGTTCACAAGAACACACACACATATACATACACACACACACCAACAGGATTTTTCCAAAGGTACAATCAATAATCAGCATAGAATCGTGATTAGTGACTGACGATGGACTTGAGAGAGAATCTACTAAACATCGGACGTCAGAATGCTGATGGATTCCTTAGCTCTTCCTCTTCTCTCTCTCTCTCTCTCCTTCTCTACTGATGGAATCCACTCTCTTTCCCTCTCCCATTCTCACTCCTAAAACACATACATACTTAAAATATATATGTGTATCATGCCCCCTGAATGTCCACCCAGAAAAAAAAGGTTGGTAAAGAGGTGGAGACATCGGGAATACTCTCACATTCTTCCCATTGGACACACTTGTGACATCCTTTTTTCACATTTAGAAACGTTTCGAAAAAAACTTTTCCCGCTCAAAAAGGCGTATACAAAAAATTTTCATTCCCCCCCAACCCTCATCACCGCCATCCAGTGTCGCCAAAAAGAAACATTCCACCACTCTCTCCATCTAGTGACCTCAAACACAACTAAAATTAAGCTTCATTTCCATTATAATTTGAATTGCCCGCTCAAATCACTTTGTTTACCTTGGCCACTGCAGGCGCCATTTGCGCTGCTGCTGCTGCTGCTGTTGTACTGTACTGTGCTGTGCTGTAGTATGTAGCAGCGTGATAATGTGTATTGAAAAATGAATGAATTGAATGTATGTGTATGTGTTGCCTCTCTCTCTCATCTTCCCATCTCCACTTGTAAACAATGGATAAAATTGATTTAATTTGATGGATCATTTGTGAATTTATATTATTACGTGTATATATTATGTATTAATAGTGGTTCGTGTACATAATGGAACCATAATTAATTAATATGGATACATTTTAATGACACATACAGTGTGACAACAATTCCAAGTGTATATATATATACATACATACATACACACACAGCCAGCAGCTTAAGCGAGGGAGATAGCAGCAGTAGTATCACACACAGTATAAGCCATAAGCATTGGGAATAAGTCTGCTGTTTAAAGCATAGACACTGTGTCTGTGTGTCTATCTGTTTTTGTGTGTGTGTTTGTTTGTATATTTTGGTGGTGTTTTTGATATACATATACATATACATATATAAATATTGCATCTTTTTTTTTGTGGTGATTGTGTATATATACGCCAAAAATCAATCATCATATATGTGTCTGTCTGTCTGCTTGGACTCGTTTAATCCATCTATCGATCATCATCCGTTTTAATGAGAGGCCGAGACCTGTGCACTGATATCAAGATGAGTAAATTGTCTTTCAGGGCTCGTCAACCTGACCACAATAAAATGATGCCCGTCTTTCGATCCGAAGAGATCCCTGATCTACCTGATATGAAGGCGATCAATCGTTCGGTACCTCCATTGCCTACCGGTATGGAAAAAGAGGAAGAAAGTGTAAGTTATAGATGATGTCAACTTGACGTTATGCAATTTGTTCTTTAAACAATTCGATTTCGAATAATTAGAACTTTGACTCATTACTTTCGAGTTCGCTTTTTTTCGTTCTATTCTAGTTTTAAATTGTTGCTTTTTGTACATTACTGCTTTTGTACATTCATCACAATTCAACGAGTCAAATCGCGCGAATTTCCTGCTCGAGTTGATATTTTCGAGCGAAGAGTTTTTCTAATTTGTATTTCTAACTGGTTCTTCTTTTCTTCTTCTTTCTACAGGAGCATCATTTGCAACGAGCCATATCTGCCCAGCAAGCTTTCGGTCACACCGGAGAACTTGTCATACCCACACCAGAAGTGTATAAAGCTCCTGAGGATTATTATAACGAGTTATATCCTTGCTGCTTCAAATTACCCAAGCAATTAATTAGAGTACAGCCGTTCGCTATCGAAGAGGATGTTCCTGATTATGATATGGATTCTGAAGATGAGGCATGGCTCGATCAACAGCGAGAATTTATGCACGAATTGACACAATTAAAGTTCGAAGAAATGATGGACAAATTGGAAAAGTGTAGTGGACAGCATGTTGTAACCATTAATGAAGCTAAACTATTGCTCAAAGAGAAAGAAGATCTGATCATAACTGTTTATGATTATTGGTTAAACAAGCGCTTAAGAACTCAACAATCACTCACACCCACAGTCAAAACTGAACGTAGGGATGGGAATGCTAGTAATAATCCATATATTGCTTTTCGAAGAAGGACAGAAAAGATGAGAACTCGCAAGAATCGTGAAAACGATGAAGTCTCCTATGAAAAGATGCTTAAATTAAGAAGAGATCTCAGCAGGGCTGTGTAAGTTTCTTCCTTTTTCTAGGAAAACGATTTATATCAATAGAGGATCAGAAGTCATGCAGGTTCTTTTTATTCTACAGAGATTTGTTACAATGTGTTAAAGAGCGAGAAAAACTGAAACATCAACAGCTACAATTGACAATAGAAATTTTTAAGAAGAGGTAAGTTTTCTCACTTGTTCAAAGTTGTCAGATATTTTATCGATTGCTTCTCACTCTCAATAGGTTTGAAATAGGTGACTTCAATGGTCAAGTATTGGCTGAGATATCTGCTCTTCGACACATAAAGCCTACACCCACTTACTTGCCAATTAATAACATAGGAATGATGAAATCTGGCGAAAAGATGCGCTCTAAGGTATTTGATGAGTTTTGTTTTTCTATTTCGATTTCCATGACTCAATATCGTATCTAATCTATCTGATCTAGATTGACGAGACTCTTCAGCCTCCTAGAAGAAAACGTGAATATCGTCGAAGACACAAGCAGAGCACGACGAACTTACAAAAGACAGAATCAACTGAATCAAATGATTATCTTTACTCGTCTGATGACGAAATTTTAAATGGTAGCCAATCTCAGCCGGCGTCTGATCAAGAAGAAGACGATCCGGACGGAGTTTATGCTTTTAAGAGACAAAAAGGTTGCTCTTATCATGCACCTTTAATAGAACAAACCGGCAACTGGCCGTGGTGTCATCCTGACGAAGGAGGTCTAGGTGATAAACGTTATAGGTATTGTTTAACTTCTGTAAATATTGGAGCGAAGCAGAAATGTATCGGTTTCGCTCGAAGAAGATATGGTAGGGGAGGAAGGTAAGATATTCAAATCACGCACTTATGATAGGATCCTAAATTAATTCGGATAATTTAAATTTTTCTCAGGATTATCTTTGATCGGGCTTATACACCTATGGATAATAGATGGAAAGAATTGGATCCCGACTTTGTAGAAGATGAGGAAGATGAATTCATTAAAGAGGTTAAGAAAGAATGGTAAGCTGCTGTGAATTGTTTAAAATTGTTTCGATATCTATTCTCACTTGGATGTTTCTCATTTTCTAGGATTCATTATCGTCCAAAGTCACCGCCTAAAGTGTATCTTGATGAAGAAAGAACACCTGAAACTCAGCCTGTCTATGACGAGTTTGGCAATTTGATACCTGTGGTAGAGTTGACTCCTGAAGAAGAATTAGAGGATGGTGAAGAAACATTCTCATTAGCTTCAGCATCAGCACCTACAGAGGCACCAATCACTGAACCTGTTGATAGAGAAAGCTTCATCAATCATCAGAAAGAACTTTTTGAAATGCAGCGTAAACAACTAGAAAGATTGAAAGAGCAAGAATCTAGTGATATAACAGTCAATAGTAATAATTTAAATCTGTGCAATGTTTCATCCGAACATTCCTTGTCATCATCCATAATGGATCAAGCTTCATCATCGATCTCTTCCTCCCCATCAGAAACAACAATCTCAAGTTTACCTCAACCATCTAGACTAGATACAGTAAGTGTAAATTTTGCCGTGAGTGCAGTTGCGGATCCTCTTTTTTCATAGAATTGAGCCGGAGTCTATCCGGAGCAAGACCAGACAAAAGCTGAAAAAGGTACTTCTAAAGTAACCTTCAAGCATGTAAATCTACCAAACTTGGAATACTCCAAATAAAAGAGGCACAAATCTCAGAAAATTGTGCTCTCATCCCCATGTATTTTTCTGCTTTGAACTTGTGGACAGAGAAACATGACTGACTATGTTCAATCAAGCTTCGATAGCCACGCGACCCTTGCTTCTAGATTTCTAGATTTTGAGGGAATTCCCAATCACTGAGGTCACTTTGATCTTTTTCATTTCGACAATCAAAATGATAAATACCCATCCAGGACTGGAAAGCCAGTTATTCTTCCATCCAAAAAAATTAATACTATGATCTCTGAAAGAAAATACTTTATTGTGGGAATATGTGCTGAAAATTCGCAACTGTATCAGAGGATTGACAATTAGTCACTTTTGAGCTCCAACTTATTGATCATTGTCTAAATTTTGTCTGAAGAAATCTTGAAATAATCCCATGAGTAGAGGAATTTTATTCATTCTATCGAGTCTTAGGAAATTTCTAAAATGTTTGAATGTTGACCTTGTTTACGGTTCCGATTTCTCGAGGAATGTCCCGTGTTAGTCCTTCTTCGATTTCCACCCCCACTGCTATCTCTTTCATTTCCTCCAGTGAGTAGATCGAGCCCATCTGAACAACAAAATCAATTGTATTGGACTTTCAGAGAGGATCAAATTCATCAGCACTCTTACCTGCTTCACTTTTCGGCATGTCCAGCGACTCCAACTCAAGAACTGGTAGACCTAGTCCAACATTCACTAGGAAACAGAGTACAAGAAGAACAAAAATTGGTGAGGATCGCATTTTTGAAAGCTTTTGACTTTGAAATCCACTCAAATCTGAGAGCACTTTCAATTCAGAGTGTCTACTGTCAAGTGTTGTCACTGGCTCATGAACTTCGATTTTATATCCCCCAGAGAATGAATCCCTGATCAAATATTCTTCCTTGGTGTGAATAATCACTTCACATTTGTACAAAGAAATTGATTCTCGCTTCATTTTCAAATGTGAATCATTCCCATATGACCATGAGTCGCTAAACCATTTTTCATATTACTTTGTATGAAGATACACTTGTCTAGTCTTCTACAATGTGTCAAAAATTCAAGCGAAACGAACCACCGAGTAAAAATGATGCTCTAATGATTAAGGTTCATGGTGACGATTTCATCATAAATTCGATCATCGTTTGCTTCTGTTGTTTGATTAACCTTGAAGTGGATCGGATTAAGTGAATGAAGAGGTGAAGAATGTGAGAAACTGAAATTGCGATCTTTCTGGACGAAAGTTGCTCATCAGAGCGAGTTGATTAAAAGAATTTAATATAGAAAATATACATTATGATGAATAGAGTATATGATACAGGGAAAATTTTTCTTGAAACAATATCGACACGATTTTGATTCCTTGACTGTGAGCTTAGCAGCTTTTGAACCAGAATTTTAGCCCAATTTGGATTGAGCTCTTCACTCCGCCTAGTTGTTACGCTCAAACCATTCATCTTCACTGGATTGTCTTGCTGATTACATGGGATAACACACATACTTCCATCTGGATTCATTTGAGCACTCAATCGTGTGGTTGTCATCGTATTCATCCGTTGATACAAACTTTGGGTTGAATTTTGAGCGATTTTGTGAAAGTGAAGCATGGCGAAAGCAAATTCGATCAAAGCAAGAAAAACAAATGTGATGCAACCAATGTACCAAATGTTAAGGGCTACCACGTAAGATGCATTGATTTCACCACTAGTTTGAATTTCTTGAGTAATTAAGCCTAATAAGGAGGTTACTACGATTGCTATTCTCGCTGGATAAGAGTCTGTTGGAATCCAAAAGCCAACAAAAGACATCAGCACTACTAACGAGCTTGGAATATATTTTTTGATCAAAAAATGACCTATCCGCCTGGTCAATACTATGCCTGCTCTTATGCACGAAAAATTTCCTAAGAATGAGAGAAAGAGTTCTTTCAATCGCGTCATACTCTAATTGAATTCAATCACTTACCAATATCGTAAGTTCGACTACAATCACTCAATTCTCCAGAGGTCACATCGTACTGTATAGTGGTTATGTGATCAACGATAGTAACTCCTTTCCATTGCAGATGGACTACATCCTTGGTGTTAGATACTGAAAGAATACAGAAAAAAAGATGTTAACTCAAAGGTACCAGCAAGTTATCTACGCAGTTTCTTACATGATTGAATATCGAAATTACACCGCTGAACATCATGAGGGTATCGTTGAAACTGCATTTTACAGATGAAAGTGACCGAAATCCTGGAAGGGACATGTGTTTTCTTTCATCAAATCCAATCAGTACCACAGATTGTGAGTACTTACCTTGCTCCCATGAAAACTTCACCATCTCGATTGATGATATAGTAAAGGGCGGGAAAAACTATATCCGAAACTTCACCCGAAATGGCTTGTTTGAAGAAGGTGTCTGGAACCCAAATTCTATCGTTCCAATCTCTATCAAGAACAACTCTATCCTCCGTTCGATTAACGAAACGTTTATCAGTCCAGTGTTGATGATAAAAAAGATCCATGGTAAATGTCTGAGGTAAAAGTCATAAAATTAGATGACTGAGTATTGAAAGAGTTTGAAACAAACTACTTTGATCAGATTTTTGTGTTTTACTCACCAAATCGGTCTCTTTAACAGCTCTGACATTCAAAACGCTTAGTTTGATTTCAACATTTACAGGATCTAGGGAACAAACTTTTGGTATATATTCCATGATATTGAATTTGATCAAAACTTACCTGAAGACAGTTCTTTAACGGCTTTATTTGGTGGAACAAGTCGATCGTAATCCTCGGGTAAAACTTTTTCGGTAGCCGTACTTTTTTTACAATCAGCAATGTGAGGAAAAAGAATGATGAGAATAAGAAAAGTTGAAAAAATTTCGATTCCTGAAAGCATTTTTGATCCACTGATCAGTGACCAAGGCTCAGGATGATTTGACTCCCAGTTCTATGAGACTGACTCTTTACCTCAGATTCACAAGTAAGATACAAAGTAGAGTATTTCCAGAAATGAGTATAAACGATTGGAAACAATTGATCATATCTTCTAGATATTTCGAATCACTGATCAAAGTAATTGGATAAGACTAATTCGAACTCCCAGTTGAATAATCACCGATAGACAATAGGATTACAGATATAGAGATGTATTAAGTATCATGAAGTTGGCACCATTCTTAACTCATTTGCCTACTAATTCTATGCACAGTCCACATTATCTGTCGATGTTACTCATGGATAAATGTTTATATATAAATTTCCATTACTTATTCGAAGAGTGAATCATCGAGAAATGATAGTGAAGAGATGGTTTATAAGGGTCTATCAGTTAGATTCCTTCCTGATGACAGTAAACGTTAGACTTATTTCATTAACGACATTGATTTGAATGGTTTTCTCCGTAAACCGTAGTCTTGAGTAATTTTTTTCATTGAATTCATTCATTCATTTATTCATTCGTTGGAATATGTCTCTCGTAAGTCAACTCGTGAAAAGGATATCAAACCCTCATTGGAAATTCTACTCACCTCATGGAAACGATCTTGATGATGCATTAATTACATTTTCCTGATATTGTGTTCCATGAAGTGGCTCATCTCTCGAAATTTCTCATCATAGACTGGAAGGTCAATGCGTCAGTGCCTAGCTTGAAGTTGCCAACTTGAAACTTGAGATTAGCCTACATCTTCATGCATCGAGCTCATGCTCGCGTGTGATGGTGATGAAATTTGTTGTCATTCTTATTGAAATTTTTTCATGGAATGATCGAATGATCAAAACGAAATAACAAGTTATGAAGAAATGTTTGCCCTATTGATGCTGTGTAAAATGAACATGGAATAAATCTCATTTATTTGTGACAATATGTATATGTTATATCATATAAAAACATCATATGAATGGAATAAAAGTTAAATCTTCAATCTTATTTACTAGGCCCATGATTATCACACCAGATGCTATACACAAAAGCTGCTTAATCGATTCACGAGGATTCTCTTCCGCTTGCAGATCAGGCAAGATGCTGCTCATTGCAATGTAAAGGAAACAGCCAGCTGAGTAAGGAAGAATCCACGCAGTGCATGATCCAAGGGAATCAGTTGACTCAGCAATTAGAGCGACTAGAGCACCGATCATGGCTACAGTTGCTGTCACTATTTGTGCTTGGACTGCTCTCCATTTTGAGAAACCAGATTTCATCAATATAGCAAAGTCACCAAATTCATGGGGCACTTCATGAATAACAATGGCCAGTGTTGTAAGAACACCAATCTGGTAATGTGATGAGAAGAAAAGAAAAGAAAAGAAAAGATCAATCATTCTGTGTAGTTTATGGTAATAAAATAACTGGGAGTTTGAGTAAAGCCAATTTTGAGAAGAATACAAAAGTTTATACCTTCACACCAGCTAAAAAACTAGCAGCAATAGCGAGACCATGAGTGAAATTATCAACACTATTCGCAAAAAGGCTAAGATATCCAGTCACAGCAGAACCACTCTCAGATGATACATCCATGTGTGGAGTTTGATCTTTGGTTTGAACAGAATTTTTACCATTACTATCAAGAGAACCATTCTTTTCCATCTCAAGGGAGGGAAAACTATCTTCTTTCTAAAGAAATAAAGGGAAAAGAGAATTGTATTAGACATAAGTAAGTTGAAATTTTGTTCACTCTACTTCTAGTTCTAGTTCGAAAAATTCTAACAAATTTCTCATTATTGAATATCTTTATTGGAAGAAGTTCAATTATGATAGCTTCAAGTTCAATGGTCAAATCCCATGACGAACCTTTAGCATTCAAGAAGTTTTTGTGAGACGTACCTTATTATAATTCATCACAGTAGAAGTAAATATAATTTCTATAGCTACAAATGTCGATATACCACTGACAACCCAAAATCCTAGGGCCATATGCATATCATGCGATGAACCAGTGGTGGAACGACTAACATAGTGCCATGCCTCTGGTAAGAGATGAAGGAACACGTCACCCAACAGGCCACCAACAGAAAAGCTGAGCATTAATTTTAGGGTTTTGCCAGATTCTGTAAAAAATTATAGAGATCATAAGATTCCATGATATTCTTTGAACAGCAAATTTTTCATTCAAAGAATAATAGCATTCTTTGAACGTTGGAAGTGAATGTTTAGTCTGTTTATTCAATTGATTCTGGAGTGAAAGCTTCCCTCTCAGATTCTAGATTGATCTGAAGGAAAAATTGATATTTTGAAAATTCAGCTTCGTGGTAATTAAAGGAAAATTCCTAAGACACTGTTAAAAATCTAAGGAAGGCTAAGGAATCTTTCAAAAGGATAATTTCTTGAATTCTGAGTTCTTGGAAGCTAAATTTGAGTTCTGTATGACTTTATCTTCAAAAATCTCAAAGAAGCACAATCTAAAAGCTTCAGATTCTATATAAATGGTTCTAAATTGAATCAATCTATACTTGTGGAGCTCTAATCATGGTCTGATCATCAGACCATAAGAGAGTGAAAGCTTGTATTCTCTAGATTCTCTAGATTAGTAAAAAAGAATTGAGAATGATGAGCTTCATCAAGTAGTGGATGAAATTCAAATCGAGTCTCGATTTGGTACAGTGATTTTAGATCGCTGGTCATTGAAGGAGAAAATCAGTAGAAAAAAATGACACAGAAAGCGTAATCAAAACAACTCAAAACACGAAAAATGAGAGTCCAATACATGCCTCTCAGTTCTGATTCGAGTTTCACTCAATTTTTCGATTCTCATAAAAGTCTACTTCAAGCACAACCACAGTTCACCTGAGAGGCTTGAAGTTTCAAGTTTCTTTTCAAGATGATCCATGGAAAGGGGTTCAACAATGAACACTTGTCTAGAATATTGGGGCCTAAGCTAGGAAGAGGTTGAAATCAAGAGCTCTCCTATTGTTTATATTTAATCTGAAGCATCAAAGATAAGAGGTGCTCTGGAAAGATACATCCTTGAGTTAAGGATTTTCTAAAAACAAAAGAAAGGCGCTCAATATTATCGAAAAACACAAAGGATATACTTTTTCTGGACGAATTTCGATCTGATTAATCATGATGTAACAAAGTGAATATTGATCAGGAAGAAAGGAGTTGATTAAGTAGCTCATTTTTGTTATGGCATGAAAGGGTGAATAGGAGACAAGCTTTAGAAATGATGGTGATCACAGGGATCAAAAGTCAGACTGTTTTGGAAAATTCCGAATTATCACACTTTCATTGTATTCAATGTGAGGAGAAGGATCAACAAGAAGCGATCGACAAAAAATGACAATGATCTGAATGAAGCTCAAATTTTACAATCACTTGATTCCCATTGAATACTTTAGATTGAGAACGCTTCATCGATGCAGCCGTTCAAATTCAATATGAAGTCATCAAATCATAGGAATGAAAAGTGATCGCCATTCTTTCGCAACGAAATAATTTGAGAATAACTTGACACAAGAGTAAGAGAAAGAGAGAGAGAGAGAGAGAGGACTAATTGGAAATTTGAAAAAAACAAGTGTTTCGAATAAGAATGCCCAAATGTTTCAGCCTACAGAATACAGCCTGATAATAGTAGTAGTGGAAGAATAATTCAACAGAACAAATTATAATGGAATAGAGAGCCTGATAAGGTTGAGTAAAGAGGTGTAAAAAAGTGGCCGCAATAGTTTCGATGTTTAGAATCAAAATAAGAGTGTGTATAGCTGATTGGATAGTGTATAATGGAGGAAATGGTAGAGATAGAAGACGATTCTTCGAAAACATGTAGAAAAGTAAGTTGACACATAAGATGTGGTCTTGAGAGGTAAAAGGAGGGACGAATAGAGGGTGGGCCAAAGGATTGAAATTGATTGTGTGAGTAGGGTGATCATTTGCATCCGATTAGAAGGGAGACCAATAGGTGATTCTCTCTCGATTTTCACTCATCCGATTCAAAGCGTCCTCGAATATAAAGTCATGTCACCCCTGAATAGTCCAATTTTTGTCAGTCAGATCGGTGAGAGCAGCTTCAAGTAGAACTGCTCCAAAAAGTACACTTGAATATATATATTAACCACTTCAATTTATATTGATCATTATCATGAAAGTGCCAACATCTTTCATATTATTTGTAGTGCAAATATGTTTGTTGTCCTGTGCAGCTAGCTCAGTGATACCAGCTACAAGGATTGAATTTCTCACTGATAGTAGTTTAAATGATTTGTTGGCATCCGAATCGCGTCCCAAGCCAAAGAATCATCATTACGAAGAACTGCATGATGACGATCGTGATTCCGGTGATCGAGTGTGGGATACATGGTCAGGTGGAAAAGAAGAATGGAATGGTGACCAGCGAGGTAAACGTCGTCGAACCAAGCAGAATCAAGTATGGAACATGGAGAAACGTCTCCGATTGGGAGATAGTGATGATGAGAAGGAATATCGGAGAAAAAAATTGGGTAGATTTGAGCTGGAAAATGGTGAAAGATTCAGACAAGTGGCTGATAAAGGACGTTCTAGGGAGAGAAAGTGGTATTGGGATGGAGATGATGATGAGAATGATGAAAAAGGAACAAAAGTAGCTGATGGAAAGAAACCTGGTGAAGTGAAAAAAAGGAGACATCGAATTCATGAATATCATCACAAAAGACGAAAGAATTTCAATCATATTCATCGAGCACACCATGACCATGATGATACAGGCCGTAATCAAGATGATGTCAATCGAAATCGACGAGGTAAGCAACAAATCAAATTTTTGACTGATGTTTCCCTCAAAAAATAGCAGAAAAATCGTGAGGATTGAAAGGGTTGAAACTTTTGAAAAATTTGTGGGGAAAACATTGTAAATGGAATGACTACCTGGTAGATGGTAGATTGTGAAGCTATAAAATGGACATCATATTCTCCAAAAAAGCTATTTTCTGTAAATGATCGATTACGATGATTGAAAATCGATAAGGATTTAAATTAATCTATCAGTTTGACTCTTGCATAAGGGCCATTGAAAAGATTGCAAACAAGTTGAGCTCAAATCGGATTAGCCATGTGTGCAATTACAACTCTCATATTCTATTTGAAGTCCAAAAATTTCATTGATTTTATTGATTATACAATCTGATCTGGGCTCCAAGTATTGCAACATTTCAAGTGACAACTTTGACACTGTCACATGAATGGTTGTAAAACAGCATGCAATTTTTCAAGCTGAGTTTTCCAACCCCTCTGATGATAGGTGTTAAGTGCTAATGAGATATAGAAGGTGGGAAAAACAATAAGAGGGGAGAGGATGAATTTTTGAATATAAATGAAGTTACAAATTTTCTTTCCTGATTTAGGAGATCACTATCGACGAATTCACCACAGAATTTGGGGAGATCCAGATGGAAAAAGGCCGGCAAGAAAGGGTAAACTTCGTCGAAAGCAATCAACACCTTCCCCTCATCACGATAATCATCATCATGATGATTCTGTTGGACGCGGTAGACGGCGAACCGAAAAGCGTGGCGATGAAAGAGGATGGGATTGAATAATTCAATATTCATTTTAAAGAAAAAAAAGAAGGAGTTGAAAAAATTCATGCTCAAATATCGTGGTCAACATTTCATTCAATTGTTTTTTTTTCATTCTTGATAATCGAATCATCTTCATGCAGAGTACATCTTGGTACATGTATACGCCACACTTCAACATTGAATTCTAAATTTTTGCATCTCAAGAGGACCGATCCAGGTACGATAATTCACCTCTGATTCATCAAACAGAGTGAGGTTCAAAGAGGGAGGAAGGAAGACTGTTTTCTGTATCGAAAACTTCCGATTCAATTGTTCGAGTATAATAATTATTAATCAGTATGACTTGCTGAGTGAGAGCGGAACAAGAGTAATGTAATTTCAATTTTAAGTTCGAGTGGAGACATTGAGTTAAGGATTGAGTGAAGAGTGGGGAATAAATTTTCTCTCCAGAAAGCCATTTAAATCAATGTCCCGCCAATAAAATATCTTTTTCAGATAGTTTTATTAGGAAGTGATGAATAAAACACAACAGTTATGTGTGCGTGAAGATGAGCAGTGGCTTGTTAATGGGAAGGGAAAAATTGATGCCTTGATAAGATAAGAATTGATTTGCTATAAATGATGATGATTACATAATCAGAATTAATCTAGATTCAGTGGAAATCTTGAAAAATTGACAACAACAAAACAAGACACAATAGCCAATGGAAAGCATAACTAAAAAAGAGGCTGATTCATCCAACAATGTAAGTGATAAAGCGTAACAACAGTCATAATAGAATGTTTGATGCAGATGAGTTGTGTAAGTTTCTCTCTCCCACCAAGATAGTTAAGCATCACATGGCTAGGAGCGGATGATAATGATGATAAAGAGGTGGCAAAGAATTTGTCAAGTACAGAGAGTGTGTAGACGAGAAAAATGTAATTGAATTCGGAATCTCGGTCTGATGGCTACAAATCATGGACAAATCTTTCAAACGAATAACAAGAGAGTGTATCAGAATGAGGATGTTGAGGATGTCTGCTAAACTAACTGGCTGTTGTGATCATCATCTCACAGCATCTTTTCTCTCTCTCTTCCTCTTCTTTCTCAGTTCAGTTTAGTAGAAGAAGAGGAAGATGAAGGGAGAACTGAGATGATGATGAGTTCGACCTCAATCAGGCATTGGATGAAGATCATGTTGATCTAAGAGTCAGTCAAGAGAGGAGAAAAAGAACACGTTTTCAAAACTGTTCTAAATTTAGAGTTGATAGCAAAATAAGCTGATGTTTAGTGTATACAAGTGTGTAGTATGTAGTGAAAATTGTGTTTTAACAACATTTTCGACAAAAATTCTCATTCCACTTACTTTGGGCATCTTTTGATATGAATGATACAAACATTATCGGTACTAGACCGATGAGTCCAATTGCAGCCGCGGCGGTCAGAGACATGAGCCATATATGATAGCCGCCAGCTTGACTAGCGGTACTCTGTAATAACATAATGATGATGATCAAAATCAAAAATTGAAGTGATACACATATACAAGAACAATCAGAATGAATGAATTGATAGAATTCTTACCATTTTTGAATCTCTTTGTCCGCTCACAGTATCGGCTAAAAGAAGTAGAACTTAAACAATAAAACAACAAAATGATGGAGAAAAATTTTCGACAATATGATTAAAGTGACACTTCATGTCACTGGCAATCGGTTGGTTGATCTGGATTGTGAGTAAAGAAGCTGAATGATGATGAAAGCTGGCAAGTGATTAGGATTGCAGAGATCAACCAATTTTACTGCTATCGAGATGTGATGCATTGGCTTTTCGAGTGGAGTTGAGATGAAGAAGAGGAAGAATAATAACTAGAATAACTTGCGCCGAGTGTTGCAAAAGACCATACACAAGAGATGTGAGTTTTTGTGACTACACACAGGTAAAAGAGAGAGATAGAAGAAGAAGAAGAAAATATCAGTAGATGGAGAAATGATGAGACTGATCAAGTGAATACATGTATATCACACACAACAGCCATAAGCACTTGAACGTAACCATCATCAACGAGCTGATGATGATTTAACGGAGTTGATTGTGATCTAAAAAAAATCTGCTCTTTTTTTCTGATCGACCTCTCTCAGGTGGCGTCATCTAATGCACCATATCGATCTGTTGTGAGCGGGAAAAAATACCGAAAAACATGTAAATTAATGAATAAAATCATATGACCCAGTGAGAAATGTTCACCACAATTAATCATGATAAAAAATTCATGTAAAGTAATCTTCAGTGTGAAAAAAATATTCATCTCTGTAACTTTTTTGCTTTGCAAAATACGTTTTCGTGAATTTTCAATTTCCACCGCCAGATGACATGACAATAGAAAAGGACTTTATTTTCGGTTCTGCTGTGTTCTAATATCGAGTTCTAAATGTCTTGACATTCGAGTGAAGGAACCGAAATATTGAACCTTGTTTTTTTTCTACTTTTACTTATGGACGTGAGATGGAAAAAAGTCATGTAAAAGGCACCAATATTGTATATACAGTTTGATTTATGATTGTATGACTGTATTGGCTTTTTCTTTTCACTTTGATGTGTGTGTAATTCAATGGCAATAGGAAGTTTAATTATAATTCGATCGTACAATCGGTGGGGGGCGGGGGAGTAGGGGTGGTCAGCAGCACTTAGAGGCTATGGCTGGACCCTTGCAAGGATCTGTCCAAGTCGCCTCTTCGTTCTACGAGTAGAAAAGCTGCGAACCAGTGGGATAAGAGAGATTATTAAAAAATTGGGGGTATAATTAAGATATGAAGGTGTCCAGATGGTACATATGAGGTGTGTCAGCTGACATTGGGGGCACTTTTTTGGATCATCATTTTTTCGATTTCTTAGGTGGCAGCAGACTATTGGTATCCACTAGTCTCCTCTTTCGAGGTTTCTTCGAGCCACCCTCGTCGGCAGCCTTGCTCTCTTTGGTGCTATCTTTCAGTGGGTGTTTCCCCGGTTCTCCGAGCTTATCTTTTTCGGTTGTGTCAGTATCATGTTTTTGGTTGTTCAACAGGGCAGTTTTCTCGGCGTCAGCTGGCTTGTTCGAGACATTTTCGTCCTGAGGTCCGCTTTCTTCATCGCTGCTGGTATCAACGTCGGTTAGCCCAGTGCTGATATTGATTATTGTTGTATTCGGTGAGTTTCGAGCTCTCTCATCCTCAGCGGTGGTGGACTGTAGATGCTTATCATTTATCTTTTTCATTGCAGAATCTCCTCCCAACTCGCCGGAAGTTCCATTATTGGATTGGTCAGCGGGCAGGTTCGCAGGTGTACTTGAAGGCTTACTTTGTCGATCCCGGTCCATTGGCAGGGGCACCAGTAGCTCACCTGCAGGTGGGAGTCCCTTATGTGTTGGTTCATTAGTGCCGTGGTTGCTGTTGACGTTGGGCAGACTGGGCACCAATATCTGGTCTCCATTCTTAGCATCTCCGCTGGAAGCATCAGTTCCGCTGTTTGGTGGTGGAGCCAGATCTTTTTCCCTTCTATCATCATTGTGATCATTTTCAGCACTTCCACTGCTGGCGGTGGCATCAGGTCTCTTTGCTTGACGTCCTCCATCGCCTTGATTGTCGCTAGATCGATCAGTGTTCCCCTCTCTTCCCTTGCCTTCGATATCCACCAGCTCAGGATTCTTTTTCTTACTAACGGGTTCCGCTTTCTCTCTTGATTCTTTGGTAATCTCCCTCTTTTTAGGCGAGCAGCTCTCTTGTCCTCTCCTGGGTCTCTTCGAATCACTTCGCACTTTCTTGGGGGGTGACAGTTTGGTGTCGCTTTTCCTTGATTCGTTTTGGCTTTTACTTTGCTCGTGACTACTTCTGGGCGTGCGGCTAGCTTCCTGCCGAGCTTTGGCTTCTTGCTCGAGGAAGGAATATTTTCTTTTTCCAACAAAATCTCCTCTTGACGGTATACCTTCGTGGTTGGATCTATTACCTTCTCTTGTAAAATTGAGTTGATGGCGCTCATCATTTCCTCTTCTTCCATCAACATATCGTCCGCTGGCGCTTCCACTTCGATCGCTGGCCAATCTTTTGTATTCGAGGAAGGATCTTCGGTCGGAGCTTGTTCTGCGCCAGTGCTTGTTATCATCGCGGATTCCAAGCTGATCAGACGACTTTCGTTCGATTGTGGCGGATCTGGGGAATTCGGATGATCTTCTTCGAGATTGTTGATCGTTTCCGGCTGGCTGATCCCTCCAACTTGGCTCATCATGTCGAGGGCGATGTCTTGTGCTTGGCCCAGCGCCGGTGTCACCGTGATCGTAGTACCTTCGAATACCTCCAATATCGTGATGTCTTCGGTTATCATCGCTCCGGGCACTATCCCAGGATCCATACCGCTCAGTGTATCGTGACCTTCGGCTGTCAGATGAATCCATTCCGGGCTTGACAGGTCCATGATGATCAGATGAAGTGTTGTGGTGACGATGGTTATCTACAGGATTGGAGCGCGTCGGCAAATCACTCTGGAAGACTTTATTCAAGCTTTCAAACTTTAATAGATTGGCGACCAAGGTGTTGAGGCTGCTGATAGCCTGAACAAAATTACTCATTACACTCAGGGATCGTGATACAATTTTGTGTCGATGAATATACGTGTTGAGATAATCTACGAATTCTATAAATATTATTGAAGAAGTAACAGAGATTGGTGTCGGCACTAGAGAATTTTTTGATCGTGACTGGCTTAATCAAATCACAGCAACCTTTCAACAAAGTGGTAGTGTTTATTGTGGCCCCGCAAGATTTGCAAGTGGCATGCTTGTTCTCATCTGATTTCCAAGCGCCACTGAGCATGGCGA
Organism: Brevipalpus yothersi; assembly: GCA_003956705.1. Lineage (NCBI taxonomy): Eukaryota > Metazoa > Arthropoda > Arachnida > Trombidiformes > Tenuipalpidae > Brevipalpus > Brevipalpus yothersi. The sequence goes on from QZCP01000357.1 coordinate 50,846, forward strand.
GTCCGAATAGGTCGGATCTGCGCATTTTTTCCCAATGGATAGCAGAGAACCTAGTCCTCAGGAGAAATTTTAGACAAATATTGTCCTCGAGCTCGCTCCTAGCATTGTCCAGAAAGGTCTGCTCAAGGTTCCAGAATAGCTGGCTGAACTGTGGGACCGTCCTTGGAATTGATCTCTTTAATCTTTTGGGGACAAAGACGTTGGTTTTTTCATATTTGTGGAAGAAAATTCTGTCTATGTTCTTGCTTATCCAGCCAACTAGATTGAATTTCAATTGTGGGTTAGCCAATCTTAGCTGGATTCCAGTCTCGGCAGCAATGTCAATCTCGCGATTTGGGAAGCTTTTGGATGTTAGAAATCGGTACAGGGCGTCACAGGCAGCATCGAAGTGGGCACCGTTCGGGCTCCAGTAGTTGAAGAATTTATTTTCCACTAGTTCATTTTTGTGAGTTTCTCGGACTTCAATCCAGAGGTCCCAATTCCAACGCCTTTGGTGATACGAGATTATTCTATTATCGGTGTTCCGTCTCCTCCCGAGACAGGTCCATTTGATCCCAATATCTTCATTGGTATATTCATTCTTGGTTATCTGAATGCCGTAGGGGTCTAGAGGCGGCTGTTCAATCCATTCGACATCGGGTTTTGGTTTACTATTACCCACTCGAATGATATTTTTCGAGAGTAGTTCATTCAGTCGCCTTGCTAGATCATAATTTAGCACTAGTCTGTACAAGATTTCGCGGCTGCAAGCTCTTTTTATGTCGAAGCATTCGACTACAATATCGCCAATGATTTTCTCAGCGTCTTTGCACATTCGTTCGAAGGGTGACCATCTGTTCCATAGTCTTATGATCGGCCCGTAGAAGTTGCATATACCGCTCACGATAGATTGTATTACCATAATGGCATCGTCGAGTCGAAGGGCTTGGATTCTGGCCGCGTATTTCGTGAGATCATTAGCACAAGTCTTTAGCTTCGTTATCATGGCTTCGCAGGCAGTAGGTATCGTCATTTTGGTTTGGCCCACAGTGTAGAGATATGATCTTAAGGGAACTCCTAGGACTTTGACTTCTCGGCCAATGTGGATAATCTCTTTGTTAATATTCAAGAATAGCTGTTTCACGGGGAAAATCCCTTTCGAAGCATGATAGAAGATCATACTCTGGGTCTTAGTTGTGTTGACTTTGAGATTCATGTTCTTGAGTACGCGGATCAGTTTCTCCAATTGGCAGCAGGCGTTGGACCACATATAGCCTTCGCTGTCTCCTTTGGCGATAATGTACCCATCGTCAGCGTATAACATGATCTTAAAGTTCTCATTATCGATTCTGTCGATGATGCTTAGCCCAATGATGAACAGGGCAGGTCCACAGAGTGATCCTTGTGGCACTCCATGCTCGTGCATCCTCCAGAACTTGGTGCCTCCGATCATCACATACGACCATCTATGTCGCAGCAGTTCGAGGATCACGCTTCTCAGGCCATCAGGGACCTTAAGCATCTTCAACCCAACGAGAATCGAAGCGAAATTGATTGTCTCGAAGGCGTTAGCCAGATCAATTGAGATCAGAATGTGTGGGAGGCAATAATCTGTGTTTTTTAGCGTTTCGAGGATTTTTCTCATTTGCCCATGCAGGTCCAGGATGCCCGTGTTTGGTAGAAAGCCGAATTGGTTTGGCAATTGCTTCTCATTTATATACTTCTTCAGTTCATTATGTATGATGATATCGAAGAGTCTGTACAAGGGGTGCAGTATGCTGAGTGGCCGAAATTTACCTTTGGCTGCCTTGGGTATCAGCTTCACCCTGGCTCTTTTTATGCTTTCTGGTATCAAATTTCTTTTCAAGCAGTTGACTGCATACATGATTATATTGCCACCGCTTTCTTCGATGGCTGTTGTTAATAATTTGCAAGACAGCCCGGTGTCGTAAACGCATTCCTTGCGTTTTAGGGCTTTCATGATGTTCTCAATATCTTTGACTTTCAGATTGGGCCAGCTCGTGTATCTTAGCTTCTTTTCGTCCTTGGGCTGAGGATAATTGTATTTGAAGTCGGCCTTCATCTCATCCAAGGTAGCTTCCAGATCTTCCTCTGAGTGTAGATCTCCATTCTGTGTGGGACCTTTCCTGAAGGATTTTCCCAGGATCTGGCTACAAATCCACCAATTACCTTTCTTCTGTCTGATGTCCTTGACCCTCTTCCGAATGCTAATTTTACCCTCGGCTATGATCTTCCTTGTGAAGTATTTCTCTTCATTTTTGAGATTGATGAGCTTGCAGAGGCTTTCCACCTCGGGAACTTTATCGGGATATTTGTTCATTCCTCTTCTGATTCGTTTGATTCGTCTGCGAACAGCACGTCTTTCACGGATAGCGTCTAAGCATGGGAGGTTGTTCCTGCGGAAGATTCTATTGACTAGGCTTTTGGCATGGCCCTCTATCATTATGCTCTCAATTCTATTCAGAGCTGCACTGGCTTCATCATAAGATTCAGGCGAGCTTCCCAGGAAACTCCAGTCCTGTTTCCGCATTTGCTTTCTGAAAATATTCATATCCAGCTTCTGGATCCTCATCTTGGGCGTATTGATGGCGCAGATTAGCAGACGGTGATCGGAGGCGGCGATATCTTTAATTTCGCTGTCAGAGATATGTTTACCGAGTTTATTGTTGATCATAATAACATCTATACAGCTTCTGGTACCATTAAAAGGGTCTACTCGGGTGTATATTTCTGGGAGGCAACTGAGGGCGGATTCAAATCGGTTATGGCAAAGGCTCCTCGCTAGGGCTTTACCTCTCTTGCAGCTATCGAGAGAGCCCCATTTAGGGCTTCTAGCATTCATGTCGCCCATCAATATGTACTGAGCCGATTTATTCTTTCTTACATGGTCATGTATTATTGTAATCCACTTTTTCCAATCGTGGTTGTTTCCAGGAGGTAGATAAGCGCAGTTAACCACCAGGTTTCTATTGCCTAGATTGCTTTTGACAATAGTTATTTCAGCATCCTCGTCAAGTTTCTCCTCTCTCCAACCCCCATGAGAGGCGAGGATCATGCTTCTGTTAGCGGATTTGCCTCCAAAAATGAAGACATTTTTATCGATCAGGTACTCCTCCATGCCTGAGATATTAAATTCATTGCACCCCAGGATCCATTCACAGCCTTTGTTTGCCAAGAAGTCGATGGCTTCGATTAGTGACTCGCGTCGGTTATAACAATTCAAGGAGCCGACGAATAATTTTTCGAGCTGTCTTGACGTGTCGGGGAGGGGGGATTCATGGTGATACGCTAGGGGTTGTGCAACTGACTACCTTACTACTCCTTGATCGGCGACTGGCTCATGTGCCACTTGAAAATCGATCAACGTTGTCACCTAAACTGGCGGCGTTGGAGATGTCTCGATTCCACGGTGTTGATGGTGTGGTGGTCAGTAACGGCGGATCTGGCTTAATCGCCACTTGATGGATGCCAATGGAGCGAATCTGGCTTGTTGCCACTTGAAAGATGGTACTGGCTTGTAATGCCACTTGTGGAGACCGGCGATTCACCAAACAGCTCGACAGAATGATGGCTAATCGGTTTAATGGGACGTCGATTGTCTTCCAAGGGACTCTCTTGGCCCAGCGAAGAGGAGTCTGTTGGCAACTGGATGCCGGGTTCTGGCTCGTGGCCACTTGGATATCGGCTATACTCGATTGCGATCGGTGGCTGGTTTGGTTGTGAAACGGTGTTTGGCGGTGCGAGGGGTCCAGACCAGGTGATGTTTACAGTGTTGTGAAGCGGTGAGGCTTTTGTTATCAGTGTTGCTCTCTGACAACTGTATTTGTTGTTTCAGCAGGGGATCGAAACACAATTGGTCCAAAATGGTCACAAACGGCGGCAGAATCACTCACAAATAATCAATTATAATCAATTAAATACTTATAAAATCACAAAAGGTAAGACACAACCGTTCGTGAAGGGGTTTCGAGAAAGAATTGAGAAAGATAGGAACTCATTTTCTCTCTCTCTCTCTCTCTCTCTCGCTCTTTCGAATATGTGAGAAAAGAAAAATGATTCCTTAGGCTCTGCTTGTGGGGGACTTGTAGGGGCTTATAAATGGCCTATCAGCGAGCACAGCAGGCTAGCAAAGAATGGAAGCCTCAAATTATGTGTGTGTATGTATTAGAGAGAGAGAGAGAAGGACTTACTCTGGCTCATGTCTCTCTGGGAAGAGTGAAAAAAGCTTTTTGGTGTTTGCTTCTGGCGGAAGAGGAAGAGTTGAAGCAAGGGAAGAGAGAAAATTTTGCTCATTTTAAGAGTCCAAAATTTCAAGCCGTAAAAGGCCACATTGCGAAAGCTGGGCTCTGGTTTTCTTCACCAGAGAATCGAAGAGACTGGTCAGCTCTATAATTTCAACATCTTCGACTCATATGCGACTGTCGCCTTCTTTCTTTCTCTCTTTCTGTCTTCTTGCTTAGCTAAAAGCCTGGAAAATTTTGCCCTTTGACCTGCTTATCGAGTGGAGAAAGCAGAACAAAATTCACCAGAAATGCTCAAGATGAGGACGGTTGAATGTCACCAAGTGGGTAAATATTTTCTTCCTTGACGAGACTTTATGGCTTCATGAGAAAGAGGACACTTGTTGGACGAGTCACCGAAATTTTAACAGATTCTTGAGATTTTTTTATCAGCAAGTGAAGCCAGTTCAAGTTGAAGCTTGAGACTATTTTCGATGCAATTCTTCCATCTGCAACACAATTTTGTAACTTTTTAGATCTAATCAGCATCAGTTTTGTGTGCCTCGTGACCACAAGAGGCACACAAAGAGGCTCTTTTGATAGGTGAAATGGTGTCGAATCAAAATCTCTGATTAATCTCCGAGACGCAAAATATCGAATTGATAAAGGAATGACAATGAAACATCATCCTTGATGATAAACACATGACATGGATCTGCATACGCGCCTATGATGAGAAAATGATATAATTGAATGGATTTACAAAATTTTTTCTGCCAGCTATAAAGACAAAATCCATCTTCAATTTTATTGAATGACTGGCCAATCGTTTACCATAGATGATGAAGACAAAAATACTATACATCATATACATCCGGTAAAATCAATTGTTCATGCTTATTGAACGCGTGAGAACTGATCTTATTTTTTGACATGGAAGTGAAAAACTGATGACAATCTGTTGCACATGTAGATCGTAGACGATATTCTTTTTTACTCTTCCACAGATTGATGGTAAAGCTGGTAATAGTTGAAATGAAAGAACTAAACTTTCTGATGCCTCAGAGAAAGAGAAGAAGTTCTAATCTGAGCATTAGTGATTTGTCTTTGCACTTGAGGGCAACTTTGAGTTAATTTAAAACATGTGTTTCTGAATGTCTTGAGTGTCAGATTCCATTCTGCAAGTTTTTGAATTTTTGACTCTTGAGAAGGTCCTCTTCAGGTCAAGTGTTGAAAATTATTGTCGAAAGTTTATGGCCTCACTTGGAAATGCAGAGTTTTTAAGAAGAGACTGCAGCTATTTGAAATTTTCTCAGTAATCGAAGCTGAACACTTGCTATGATGCAATCGGCTGAGTGGCCTCAAGATTTTCATTTTTTTACAATTTCCAAGAATCGCCATGATTTGCTCCCCTCATGATCGAAATCATGTAATTGATGCACGTTCTGGTTGATTCTCGTTTTTTTCACTCTATATGGACCATTCAGAACGTCATATTCCGAGGATCCGATTGATTTTTTCCGCTGGAAGCAAGTTCGGTGAACTTTTTCTCTCTCTCTCTCTCTTTTCCCATCTTGTTCACTTGGTTCCGCTATTTTTCCCGACTACATTGATGATCACAGCGATAATAATTTAAGCATTCACTCGATGGAGTCCAAACTCGAATTTAGTGGTAAAATTTATTCGCTTCAAAAAGCGATTGAGGTAATAAATTTTCTCCTCTTTACCCTGCCTTCTCTCTCTCTCTCTCTCTCTCTCTCTTGCTCTTGCTCTTTCCCTGACCACAAGCGAAAGTAAAAATTTTTACTCTCTCGCTTTTTCGGGCTCTTTTTCTTTCAAGCCTCGGCCCAGGGCAAGTGTAATGGGCACTTTTTAGAGAGATGCGAACTAGACTTGAGGCCATGAAATCTCATCTGGACACAGCAAGTGAGTGCTATAAGTGATCCCGGGTAGAGAGAGAGAGAGAGAGAGAGAGAGAGAGAGAGAGAGAGAGAGAGACCAAGTAAGAAGAAAATAAAGTCCACTCCAGCCAGCAAATGCTCTTGTCGACCCCACAGTCAAACTTTTTTTATCATCATCATTCATTTATATAAATATAAGTTCAAGCCCAATAGCAAAGGTCACTACTCATCAGGCATACTGATGATCACCATCATTTATCCAATAAATCCATCAGCCATGTAACTCGCGATTAATTCAAAATAACACACACACACCAACGTACATGTACATGCTGAATTTCCTTCTGTCCAGATGATACAGACTCTCTCTCTCTCTCTCTCTCTCTCTCTCTCTCTCTCTCCTCATCCCTCTTCATCCCTCTTAGATTACATGATGATGATCCAATTTGAGAAAACTACGGTCGCTTTGCTACTAAAAATCGTAGCAAATCCGATGAGACTTGTCCTTTTTCCTCCCATAAGAGATGATGAAGATCATTTCGAAATAGAGAGAGAGAGAGAGAGAGAGAGAGAGAGAGAGAGAGAGAGAGAGAGAGAAGCTCTCTCTCTTTTCACTGATCTCTATGGAAGCTCTCTCTCTCTCTTCGTAGCTGTGGCTCATACTGCTCAGTACATGTAGTGAATTGAGCTGAGTTGCTCTGTAGCAACTCTGTTTATATCAGAGTTGTTTTCTCTCTTTTCGCCTGGCCTTGTCTCTCATAGAGTCTCTCTCTGTGTTTTGCCTTCTCTCAGTGTGTCTGTATCTTATTATTTCTCTGTTTTTAGCAGTAAAATTTTTTTCTCTCGTCTGATTAGCTCATGTTTTACATGACATCAAGTTTATTATTCACAACGATACATGAATCTTAATAATTTACATTAAACTCGATTCCAATGAATGACTACCAACTCTGGCTAGTCAATGCATTGTGAGCTCGTGATTCACATGCCGTCATTTAAATATCATCTTATTTGTGAGAACCATTATCGACACTATCATCATCATCATCATCACCATTCTTCTCCACATAGTTTAGATTGTGTTGCTATTTTATCATGTGAATTAAATAACAGATAATCTTATCCTTATTAAAGCGCGAATATTTTGTCCTCTCGCCTACATTTTCATCTCTCTTTCTTCCTCTTCATCATCATGCCTCGATTTGGCAAAAGTGCGATGGGAGGCAAAAGAAAAGACAGAGAAATCGATAATCACATTATTTTTCGGATTTTGGTCTACCTCTTGACCAGTGTTCTTATTTGTGTACTTAGTGATCATATTGGTGTAAATGGATGTGGTATACCGGGCAGTTATGGTGATACTAGTAAAGATCAAACTATTGATGTTGGCTTTCCATTTACCATTAATTGTACTTTACATGTAAAAAATATTGATTCATTGAAAAGTAGAGGTTTAACATCGGCATCTTCACAAGATCTCTACTTCAGTATCAAAGGTGAACGTATACCTCAATCAAAGATACGTATAATTGACAATGTAACCATCGAATATAGAGTAGAAGAGTCATCATTTAATGATACCGGGCGTTATGCGTGTTATATTGATAACAATAATAACAATAATAATAATGATCATCAAAACAATTCAAAGCCTACCTTCGTATGTATGACATACGTTAAAGTCGCAAGTGAGTATTTTTTTTCATTTTTGATCTTCTCTCCAACAAAATTGACTCCAAATTTTCAAGTGGCATTCGGTTTATGACGATTTACATACATCAAATCTTATCGAATAGTGTAAATAATCAGCTCAATTAATCACCATCAAGCGTGCCTATTGGTTCCTAGTGATTTTTCTTATCGCCTAGAGAGTGAGAAAGAGTGTACAAGATATATGTACATATGTATATGGCCTTGGAATCGCTTTTCTACTCCCTCCATTACATAAGTCTGTTTTTATTATTATCATTTGATTCGTTCAACTTCGTACTTCTCTGTGTGTGTCTCTCTCTGCACTTAATTATGATTGCTGAAAGTTTTTAAGCGGCAATTTTTCTCCAGGAAGGAAATAAAGGAAGCTACACTTATAAATCCAATTTTGTTCAGTTACTTGCCACAGTAACAGTGTTAGTTACATGATTGATGCATTATTGGATGAATCAACCTGACATCTTATCAATTCTTTAACTGTAATAATAATAATTGAAGATAAAACATAATTATTCGATTGTTAATCATTATCTTACCCTGTTTTCGTTATTCTTCGTTTCTCAATAGGTGCTCCATACGATATACCAGAAGAAAATTTTCGTTGCCTCAATCGAGGCTTTCGACGACTCGAATGTTCCTGGGACTTGCCAGATTATAAGATTCCCACGAAAGCTAGTCTTCATCTTCTTCTCGATCATGGCTCCTACAGATACTCAGAGTGTCATGTGAAAATTAATAAATCTGCGTGTGCCTTCGATTCAAATCACTCCCCTCCTTACCTGTGGATGAATCAATATCAACGATTCCACCTTGAAACGGAAAATGCGCTCGGAAAGTTAGTGCAAGAATTCACCATCGACTCTTTCGAAAACGTATTAGCTGATCCACCCACCGATGCGGTAGTAACAGATATAGAGCCTACTCGAGTTCATCTGGGCTGGAGGCTTCCTCCAAGAACCTTCCCTGATCGTGAAAAATTATTTCTGCTATTTCAGTTGAAATTTTCTGATCATCGTGGTAAAACTTTTGAAAAAACTATTACCAACAGTTCAGCAGTTAGCCCTATTGTTGCTATCGAAGACCTCACCCCAAATACCAAGTATGAGGTGGAAATTCGATCTTTCGTTTCAACTACTTCAAAACCACATCTCGGAAGTGATCCTCGGATCATCCAATTCAAAACTGAACCCGATGTACCCTATTCATCGCCTTCTCTGGAACCAGGGGCCTATCAGTCTTTAATGTCTCCAGGGGGCTCGAAAGACATTGTTTTCTACTTTTCTCCCTTAAAAGAAGAAGAATTCAATGATGATCATCTTATCTATGAAGTGACAATTGACCCCCCTGTACCTGGTAAAGATAGGAAGTGGCTATTGAAAGAAGATGAGGATCATTTTCGTCTGCTTACGCTTGCTAGAAACCTCTCTTACCAAATTTCTCTTCGTTCTCAAAACTCCCAAGGATTTGGAAAACGAACCTCTACCCTTATCATCCCAAGTGATACCTTTGATCTTCCTAGAGTTCATGATGTCTTCGTTATAAATGAAAATAGTACTGATTACACAATTGGATGGCTCAATGACCCACAGGCGATATCCTCCCCTTCAACGCCCCAACCATCTGAGTCTGAATTTCATGTGTTTTCATGTGTAATCAAGCCACCTGAAACAAAATGTGTGACTCCTTTGAAATTAATCGGCTCTACCAAGCAAGATATGAGCTATCATGCTACATTAAGGTCCCATGCATCTTATAACTTCGCTGTTGCCTCAGTGAGGGGAAATATGTCTGCTGGTTTCACTTGGGCCTCTTGTGTAGAGAAAACGGATAAAACTCATCAGAAGGATCGATTCAAAAAGTTTGAGGTTATCACTCAAACTGCACATTCTTTCCTGGTCTCATGGGAATTGGACTGCAGAGCATTGTATTCATTCATTGAGAGCTATGAAGTTCACTATTGTAAATTTGATGGTCAAGCCTGTACAGAGATTGGACGAGTCAATTATCTGAATGCTACAATGAGAGAGGTTATTGTTGACGGATTGGATTCAAATTCTTTGTATGGACTCAAGATACGTGCTATCACGAGACAAGGCCAATCCCTGGAAAGTGTTCGTAAAACTGGACAAACAAAGCTCGACAATGTTCTTGTAATTTCGGTTGGACTATTCATTATTTTGATCATAGTTTTGATATTAATCGGACTATACGCCGCTTTTAATTGGTCCATGAAAAAGCGTAAAGAACATAAAGAAGTTAAAGATGCTGTAAACAAAAATTGGGTGCCAAAACTTCCTTCCAAATTGAAAGGTGATCCTGGAATTTTGCTCAACACAATGTGCCAAGGAGATAATAAGCTCACAAATCAATATGAAAACAAAGAATATATGGCTAATGGAAATGGAGCCAAATCGATTCGTCCGCTACAGATAGAGTCTATCCTTGCTGAAATTTTAGACAGTGGTAGCAAAAATTTAAGCGAAACTGAACCCCCCTATGTAGAGGATACAACTGGTTCAACCATACTCACCACTGAAACAAATAACCAAAGAAATGGCCTCATCTATAAGAAAGGCATTCAAAACTTATTTAACTCATCCGACTCAGGCTACGAAACCAAAAACAATTCAGACGAATACTGTCCAGCGGAATCATTTGCCTCCAATGGAGTTGATTCTAGAGATGAGGACAATCCGTATGTTTGTATTGAGGATGGCTCCAGCTCAATGGGCTCTCTGGAAGAGCCTGACGAAAATTATATTTTGGATAATCCAGCTGGTTCGATTAAGGATTCATCTGAGCAAACTTATGTTGCATCATCAGAAACTCCTTATGTAATTGTGTAAAGAAACTCATCTATTAAGGTCAAGAATTTCTCAGCCTCCCTCAATTGACTTAGATCTCGTAATTCTGTTTTTTTTGTGATCAACTCGCTCTATCTGTTTTTTCATTTCTCTTCTTGGGGTCTAAATTTTTGCTACCACTCATCATCAACCTTAGCTTATCATTTTTCGTTTTCAAGCATCATCCAAGCTCTTCCTCATCATCATTCATCATTTTTTTTATTCTGAACTCATTTTTCCACTGTAAATAAAGATTCATTGTAAAGTACTTTCATAGTGGATGCGATGATTATTGAGAATATAATCTGAAACCATTGGTAACTAGAATACCTTAATCTAGTCTATCTGATTTCGGCATAAGATGTATATATCTATAAACATGGGCATAAATTAATAAGCTCTTCATTCTCGATTCAGATCTACTTTCTCAGAATTTTTTCCAATTTCCCTCTCTCATTCCTTTTCTATCTCTCTGGTTAATACAGTTTATACAATTTGGCTGAAGGATGAAAAAGCTCTCTATGCAGTTGCCAGAGAGTATCTGGAATCATATTCTAAACCTCATAAAGCTTGAAATAAGATGCTAGATTGATGTAGAGTCGAAAGTAAAAACATGCACTGAACTTGAGAGAAATACATAAAGTAGTAGTAGAAGTGGAAAAATTGTGTGCTTGTAGATGCTCGAATAAACCAATTCCTCTGTGACATGTTTCACAAACAAAATGCATCTTAATGCTCACTGAATAAATGAGCAACTTCACGAGCTACGTCTCTGTAAGTGATGAGAGATGATACTTTTCCCTAGATAATTTGATGATTTGGGAATTCAATGAGAGAGGGAAAGAGAGAGAGAGAGAGAGAGAGAGAGAGGAGGTATTTTTTCTTCTTCTGCTCATAAGTTACTCGCTATGCATCCAGCAAAAAATGAAGAGACAGTAGAGAGAGCATCCTTTTTACTCTGGTCGATGGATTAAAAGCTTTAATCTAATTCCAGCACACATAGAGTATCATGAATCTGTGCTCTATTCTGAAACTGATTCCAGAACGCAAGATTTGAAAAAGAAAGAGCTCAAAAGGCTCCTTAAATCCCATGGCTATGGATCCCACAAATCCTACAAGTGTACAACATGTGTATGGCAGGAGGAATGGGGATTGCATTGAAGGGAAATGGAGAAAGCTCATCATTCCGCTGCCAGTTTATCGATTGGAAAAAACTTTTCATACCTAAATTAGAGAAGTTGCCAACAAGTGACATGCTCTTCAAGTGACAGATTCGAAATTTATCGGGGGAAAGAAGGTGGCCATGCCCAAGCAACGTGACTTATAACTCAGTATTGACCACACAATTATTTAGCTATACTAAATTTAGATAGATGCCTTAGTAGAATTCTGAGAGTGGTCGATGCTCACACACACACAGAATGATTTTTCTCTCTCAAATTACAATTCCCTGTAATCACGTTGAGTTTTTCGCCTTGTCCGACCAACAGAGAAGAGGAGTTTTTGTCTTCTCCATCATTCATGAGGTTTATATGCTAAATTGTCTGTATTGTGTTCTTGTTAAAAGAGAGTAGATAAGAGAATCCATAATTACCATGAGGAACTTATTGAGCAAAAATGAGGTTCGAAAATTGTCCCTTTCTTCCCATACTTTCAACTGAACTGTGGGATGAGTTCCATTTAAATTTCATCATATTTTTTCTCTTCCTACTATCCACAAAATTTTCTCTCAGTCAGTAGGCGAAAGAGTGAATTTGATGAATCTAGATGAATTTTTGGTGGAAAATGGTGTCGACTATGATTACATCAGTACCATTGAAGATGATCAAACAGTGAAAGTTGAATTCAGGTAAATATCGATATAATCTCATCAAAGTGTTCCCATGAACTGCTTGCTTTGAGTGTTTTTTTTTGGTCTATCATCTTTCCTGATTTTATTTGTATTCCTTCACACAATTCAGTGCTCTGGATATTGCTCTCGCTACACGACCAGGCAGTGAATCAGATTTTGATCCATCAAACGCACGATTCAGTGAGGATGATCTACGCCCCCATCCTATAATGAAAAAATCTCGAAAGCAACATGTGCCTGATACAATGAAGGATGCTCGATATTGGGCCAGAAGAGCGAAAAATAATATGGCTGCAAAGCGATCTCGAGAAGCTCGAAGATTGAAGGAAAATCAAATTGTACTTCGAGCAAGTTTTTTGGAGAGAGAAAATGCTTGTCTCCATGAAACAGTACAAAAGCTTCGAGAAGAAAATGATCAACTCAAGAAAATGTTGAATCCCACTTGAATTAAGTTTGAAACAAAGTTTTCATTCTTCATTAAAGGACCCAGTATCGGAGATGAAAGATCCCTACGCACTCTGTGGAAGAATGGAAAGTTTCATATAAGCCTCCTGATGGATTCCCACGATTGATCTCGAAGAGTCTATTCTATTTTTCTAGCCTAAGACTTTAGTCCAACAATTCAGACAGCTACCTATTTTGAGCTTCATTCGATCTCATACAGGCCATGAAAATGGAATCTTGATCATCTATCTATCGTAACTTATGAGCTTCTAATCGTCAAAAGTGACACCCACGTTGAGTATCAGCAAGAAAATAAGTACAAATGTCATTTATCACTGTGGACTGAGCTCCTCTCTGAAATAAAAAATAAGAAACGATATTGCGTCGAATTAGATTTAGAGTGTAATCATTCTATCGCCAATAGTGTGACAAACTTTGCCTTCGTATTTGTAGAAGTGAATTTTTGATGAACGAATTCTCTGATCCTATTTCGATTTTTGCTACAAACTTTTGTCACATTTTCTTGAGCTCAGGGCAAAAGTTTCCCGTGCTAAAATGAAGATTAGTAAGTCCTTGTTTGCTAATTTTGAAGAAATTAAATACACTGGGAACACTAGAGAGGTGAAGGTGTAGGCGAAATGTGAAGAATACCTGACTGATATAATTACATTTGTAAGAACAAACGTTAAAATTTTTAGCCCGGAGAAATTGTATTAAAACTATGCGTAAGCGTATTGAGGGTCACACACAGAATATAGAACTTCGATGAGTTTTCTCAGACTTAAAAAGGATATATGTGAAGAAGCACCCAAAATCATAGATGAAAGGATAAATATCTTGATAGAATTTCAAGATTTAGTCTCCTGAATAAATTCGCTCAATTCTCAGAAAATGTGTCGATTAACAATTAAGACACTTCCAAAATTGTCCAAAATACAAGGTGATGAGAATAAAGGAATCGATACCCTTCTTCAATTATGTCGCTGATATTTAATTTTTTTCAAATATGCAATGCAAAGGCTAAACAGTTCTTCATATCTGGAATGAAAAAATTGAAAGGAAAAAAAAGTGGACCAATAAAATGACAGAATATTTACAGATTCACACAATTTCTCGCAAATAAGATTATAACATCTCATTTAAAAGGAAAAAATAGTCAATATTTTAGCCATTTATTGCGGGAAAAGATAAAAGAACAATGTTCCTGTGAGGCTGAAAGAAAAATTGACAATTATGAATAAAAAAAATGAATTAGAAATGATTATCAAGTGAGAGGCGCTAAAAGCTCAACAAAAATTTTTTCCCGCAAAATGATAATGTTTGTGTTTTGTTGATCAATCTCGTGCTGATCTTAATCTGACATCGTAATTCATTTAATATTAAAGGGTCGTAGCGGGAACTTGAAGAGAAAAGTTTTCGATTAATTGGTGTGTAAGCATATGATTTGTGCAGATTGATTGTGAATCATACACAATGAATGGTGTTGATAAGTGTGTTAGTTTGGTGAAAGAGATCAACAATGCAAAAACTGATTTCCTGCCTCCATATAATCAACGGGTTGTTGATGAATGTATCTCGGCAATCGATTCACTGAATCGGGACAATCAGCGAGATGGGGATGATCCAGCTGTCACCGAGGATGATAATAGAGTGTTGAAAGTTCGAGAATCAATGATGAAATTCATGAAAAGATGTCTTCTAGCCTATCAGTAGGTATATGCAGTGGAGTAATTGAACTTTTTTGCTGTTCAATTGAATTTTCATTTATTGGTATTGCCTAATACACATATCATTCACTTTGTCACTTTTTCCATAGTAATGAAAGATTGATGCGAATCAAACGTTTGAGGTGGGAATTTGGAATTGATTTGCCTGAGGAGGTAACATGTAACTTTTCGGAGCGAGAAAAACAATGGTTCAATACGTATTGTGAAAATATGGATTGGTATATGTCCCATTTGAATGACAGTAAAGGATGGGATCTTACACTCCATAGAACGGCTCCAAAGAGAATCTATATACAAGTAAAATGTACCAGTGACCATGGTGAATATCGTCTTGATGATGGTACCGAGATTGTTTTAGAGAAAGACAGTATCCACTATTTACCTTTTTCACAATGCGAAAAACTCATACAGATGGGAATATTCGCTCAAATAATAGACTGAGCTTCATCTTCCCTAATAGAATATACCGGAGAGTTATGTTGTCCAACTATATAACTATAATTTTTGATACTGAAAACTCAATAAGATGCATGTACTTGTTATCAAATATTTTCAAATATCATCCAGTCGAATCTAGAATAGGAAGAATTTTCATCCGAAAACTTCTGAATGGAAACCACGTTCCTCATGATCTCAGCTCTTCCCTATCCCTTAAATGAGATCATAAGAAAATCATGACTCCAACGAATAAAAAAAATCTCTAGACCCTCAGGTTTGGATCAATTTTAATTGTGTAGCTATCATCATCAACAATCCGCTTCAATTAGACAAACTGAAAAGTTTGTCAAGTCAATAAGTTTCCAACACGCCATCAACCTACTATACGAAAATGTGACTAGACGATAGCTACCAATCATCCGATTAATTTTGAAATCTAGTCATTAATTTATATATCTTCGATTTGACAATGTGAATCTGAGCAATCAGAAACCTCGACGGTAAAAATGTTTCTCGGGGTAGAGAGAGATCGTCAAACACAATCAGCATCCATGTCCAGATCCTCAAGTTTTAAACTTGACGCGCTGCATGTGCAGTCATAAAACTATAGCAACAATGCCGCGGGGTTGATAAAGTGTATTACAGCCGCTGAACACAGATTGTGTGATTTGCCGTGCTCCACGTGTTTACGCTGATTGTTGTTGAGTTTGTAAATGTGTTAAATTGATTTTAATTGTGATTCCCAGTAGCCTTTGTAAGGCTTTATAGATTGAGTGATAATGTCTTATAAGAGTAGACGGAAAAATAAAACCAATTCAATTAACAACAAAATCATTGAGCCATTGCAAAATGATGCTCAAGTTGTTGGTCCTGGACAAATGGCACAGTAAGTGATCATTGATTAATTGGACATCTTTGAAGGAATGATTTTGTATGGTACTGATTAGTTGATTGATTTGTTGTTGCCTTAATAATTGGCTAGTTTGTTGTTGCTTCCTTGGTCTGTTTTCTATCAGAATTTGTTTCCTTGAAATTTTCCTCAGATCATGTAGAGTATGATCGTAGCTTTTTAATCGCATGCTTTTGATCGCTTCAGTTGTATTGAGATTACTTGATGATCTTGACTGATGAACTAATCTTAATCTTTTTTCTCTTCCTCCAGTCTAACTAGACCTATTGTCAATGGTGTCAAGCTGAGAGGACCTCGAAAACGGAAACATGTTGACAGTCAATCCGAAGGACTCAGTTTAGATGAAATGATGACCGAAAATGAGAAGAGACCTCATTTGGATTTAAATTTTGAAAGTGATGATGGTACAGCTACATTGAGAAAATCAAAAGATTCTGCTGAGATTCCAAAAACTGATAGTTTATGCCATATTTTAGTGCAAGGCTTACAGAGTCAAAATGAACGAATGATACAGACTGCTCTTCAAAGAAGTGATCCAACTTTGATACGAAACACCATCAACAGTCTTCCCAACGATATGATCGAGCCCTTGTTAACTCATCTCCATAAGTTTTTCTTCTATAAAGGTGAAAAAAATCGTACTTTCATTCAGTGGCTAGAGCAATTAATGAGGATTAAATTATCGATTATAATCACTGTGAGTACAATCTTCACTCGATTCAATACAAGCATCACCATTTTATTATGTGTGCATTTCATTCCAGACTCCTAGCATTCAACAACAATTAGCCTCAATCAGAGAATTATTGCTAGCTCGATGTGAAATATATGAACGTGTTTATATGCTGAAGGGTAAACTAAATTTGATAACTGATCAGGTCAGTAATGGTCTCTATGATGGAGTTTTGTTGTACCTCAAACTGCACAAATTCCTTTCAGAGATATTCCTTAACTTTGATACTAACAACCTTATCAGATAAGACTTTTCAACTCACATTTTTTTGTTCTCCCTCCAGATTGATAAAAATTCCTCAGATAAGGGTAATAATTCTGGGGCGAAAATTGTTTATAATGAATCATCATCAGAAGATGAAGAATCTAGTGACGAAAAGAATGATAACAAAGGATCAGAAATTGATTCGGATATGGACGAATTAGAAAAAATGAATTTAATGGGTGAGTTTCAAAGAATTCCTGGTCCAAACTTTACAAATCATTAGAAAATCTGAATCATCTGCCTAATTATTTCCTTGAAATATGTGCTTCAGCTATAAGCAAAAAACGGGATAAAATTTTTAATTACTCTTCTTGTTATTCTCAGAACTCTCCGACCAAGACGAAAATGAAAATGACGAAAGTGGGGGAGAATCTAATGATGGAGATTCAGCAGATGATCATGAGGGAGTACAGAATGAGCAAAAAAACGATGAAGAGGAGGAAGAAGAGGAGGAAGACGAAGAAGAAGAAGACGATGATGAAGATCAAAATGACAGTGATTCGCCTGAGAATGAAGAAGAAGCAGAAAGTTCTGACTGATATATCTGCTTTATATTTTTGCATTAAAGTTTTCTCTATTGGTTATCAATCATCATCTGGATCAATATTTCGGAGCATTTTTTGCTCTCCAAATTTGTTATCGAGACTGGAACGACAGTATCAATATTTTGATATTCGCATGTACTTGACTGCGTGTACAATGAACCATTCTTTCATCGATAACTTTTTGTTTCCGTTGCCATTTTATCGCATGACTTGGACTGTTCAGAGAATATTTCGAATTCTAATCAATAAGTATACACGACACATTTAGTTTCAGCCTGCCAGGGTCAAAATTTTTTTTACATTCATGATAATGAGAGGAGATGGGAATAGACAATCTTTGGCTAAAACTAAGCCAATATTCCTATCTATCTGTATCTATCTATCCTAACTGTTCAATGGAAAAGTTCTGGTTTACAAGTGGTTGAAAATTCTTACGGGCATCCTGTATGCGGTTCTACGTCTTCCAGACGAAATAAGCAATGGTAATGATCAATTTATTTATTTATTCACCTTATTGATACGACTCATACAGATACATCGTATTCTGATTATGAAATTACCAAGATAATTGCGAGGTGTATTCATTAAGTGAAGGGTCATTTTCATAATTGACAATGTGTGAACATCACTTTGACTATCATTCATACAAGTTATTAGTTGGTCACGAACAATGTGAATTGCAAAGGCTTTCTTCTAGACTAATTAGATCTTTTTTCTTCATCTCAAACTCAATGAGTTCGAGAAAGTGTCGATACATGTATCTACACTTGATTAGCAAAAAAAAGGCTTGATACTTCTATGGCTCATTATCTGACTGGTGAGAAGTAGAACATTTTTCTGTCTAATTGATCGAATGAGAGGTGAAAAAAGAATCAATATCTGGATCACCATTATGTTGAGTAGCAAATTAAATATTTACATGCAGGAGCGTTTACAAGTTTTGTAATGAAAATACATTCTCATGACCGATTCTTAGAATTACTTGACGATGAAAGCGAAAGAGAGAGAGAGAGAGAGAGAGAGAGAGAGAGAGAGAGAGAGAGAGAGAGAAAGTACATGAATAATAATAGGACCAAAAATATTTGTATATTAATATATATCGACGTCCTTACAATCAGTGGTGAGAAATTGTTTGTGTTTTGGCAAATGTGTGATTCATGAAATTTTTCTCCTTGGATGACACTACATGACTGACGATTTATCAATTAATTTGTACATTTATACATTCATTTTTACTTTTACGATGATTAAATGAAAGGACTTGAGTTGTTGCTGTTGTTGGTGTATTTGGAGTGGATACAGCTTGAGTTGGTGATGGTTGGGGATAGAGAGAGGATCTTGAAGGCTTAGTTAATTAATAATTAATTAATTAATAAATTTGGTTGATTTTTCCTGATCAAGGTCTGAGATTTATTTTTGGCCGGTCTCGAGAGGTGATGAAATTATTTCGACATTTTTAATCAGAATTCCAAATAACTTCTGATAAGGTACAATAATTAGTGACGATAAAATTTAAAATCTTGTTCTTGGCCCAGCGTAGCGTTTATGTCGATTCATCCATACTTTGGAGGTTGAGGCTATAACTTTTATTGTGAATTTCGAACATTGTCCAATAACTGGAATATCTTCAAATTCAAGCCCCATCCAGCAATGTTTTGGCCCTCCTGAAAGGTCTGGATGATCTTCTTTTGCCCAACTTTTCCTTCCAATTATCAGTTTTTTTGCTTCCTTCCTTTGAGCGTTTCAATTTTTCCTCCTTATTTGTACTACTACTCGCTGTGCCACTGGCTCCTGATGAGACATGATTCAAATCAGAATTGGAAATCGTTGGTATATATCCACTGGTACTTGTGGATGCTGAACGTTCCGATCTGATTCCTTGTCGCAAGCTGAGCAGATCACTTCCAGCAATATTCAGTGCATGAGGCAAAGTCATTCTCCGGAAACGATTTGGTGATTCTATCTTGCGCATATCCACACTCCTTGGATCAGCCTGAATAAATGATGAAATGTTTTTGTATTAGATTTTCCTCGAAATCAAGTGATTGAATTTAAGAGAAAAATTTATCGCC
Organism: Brevipalpus yothersi; assembly: GCA_003956705.1. Taxonomy (NCBI): domain Eukaryota; kingdom Metazoa; phylum Arthropoda; class Arachnida; order Trombidiformes; family Tenuipalpidae; genus Brevipalpus; species Brevipalpus yothersi. The sequence goes on from QZCP01000357.1 coordinate 70,505, forward strand.
AGAAGATTGTGGTAGAAGAAGAATACCTAGATATCTATTAGAGAAAACTGCGTTGAATTACAAAAAAAGTGCAAAAGTGCAAAAGCCACTGACTCAAATCTGAGAATCTCAACGCAAAAGTATTAAATTTACATGTATTTAAGGCCCTAATCAAGCAAAAATAGCATGTTATTGGACTGAAAATGAGTGATAGCTGTTTGTTGTTTTAAAATTTTATACATTATGAGTGAAAAAACTTATAATGAGGTGCACCTGTACTCATCACTCTTACATATATTCGCATGAAGTCCCAAGAGTCAAGAACTATTTTGAACTATTTCTCCCAAGTGAACAATTTATCACCTAGGATTTCCAATGTCGTAATTCTGAGGTGATGAGGAAAATAAACTCAATCAGATATCAAGTAACCCATAGAATGATGAATAGATTCTTAGAGTATGGATCATATGGTGAAGCTAATGAAGTTCAAAGATGACAACAAATATGGTGAGGTGGAATCCTTATCGAAAAATTGAAAAAGAAAAATTGATTATTCTGAATTTGTCAAAGTCAAAACCTGGAAAAAAATTTGGTTCTCAGAAGACATTCCAAATGACCGGGAAAAAAGTCAGGATTCCTACGAATCAGTTTTACGAAACGCTCATATCACTGGCATAAAAACTGAAGAACCTGTTGATCATATTTATCTTTAAGTTTGATTTTAGTATGAGAGAACGAGAAGTTCATTACTAAAGCCCTGCTATTTGGGTATCTTGACTTTTCGGAGTAGCCATTGTAAACAGGAGCCAAGCTCAAGATTGATGATTGAAGATCTATGGTATTTGTTGGAATATTTCTCATAATTATTGAGGCACTCAAATGACAAGATCATAAAGAACCACCAGAGAATGGAATATGAAGGATAAAATATTGATTTCTGACTCAAAAATAACTTGGTCACTTAAGTGTGTGAATACAAGCGAATCAATTTATCACTCGCAGGATCATCAATTTTTTCGTTGGGAACAACTTTCAAGATGGACTGAAAACCTTATCGTTCAGAACATACAGGATGGAATTTTATCATGAAAATATGCAACTTTGTCTCTTCAATTTTTTCATCTCTTTATCACTCAGAGTATAGCCTCAAGAGTCATCAAGAGATTCTCTGATTGCCATTCCATTTCCTTATCCAGTATTCCCAGAGAAAAATCATACAGCTTCCTCACCATTAAATCTCAATATCAACCCAACCGGTATCAAAAGATCAAAGTGAGGATTTCACTTGTGCTATAGAAAATAAATTTCTCAACCTCAAACCACACGATGATAAGAATTGAATGACCAGGAAACATGATCTTTTACAACCCATCTATCCTCTGTTTTCTCTCTCTCCCTCTCTCTCTCTTTCTCTCTCTATTCTCAGACACAAACAAGCAATTGTACACTCATCCAGAATTTAATGGATTTTTTCACTCAATTCGACATCACAAAACTTATCAAAAGCACTTCTCCCATATCTTTTATACACTCTATATATCTATACCATTGAATGAATGAAGATATACAGAAAAAGAGAGGAAAAGATGAATTTAGCCTCTTATTGCTGCTCCAATTTCATCAAAGAATTTTTTCTCTTTCTCTTTCTCTTTCTCTCTCACACACACACATACACTACTTTGGACGCTTCCAAGACGATCCTTACTTCTTAGTTGACGACTACTCCATTTACACTACTATCCATTGTCACTGAACCAATCAAATTTGACAACTACAAATGGATGGAAGAGAAAGAAAAAGAGATGAAGATGGAAAAAGGATCGATTCGCTTCCACGCTTTGACATGAACCGTTATTTGGTTCATCATTAGATACTGGATGCTATGTACTCAGTTTGTTCTGACCACAAGCTTTTATTGGATATCTGGTAGTATACATCGCTCTATATCCTCATTTTGTATCTACCAATCAAGGGAATTATTATTGAATCCATTCAAATGCAAGAGGGTCGATGAGAGAGAGAGAGAGAGAGAGGATTTCTCAATCCACATCATGTTGATGATAATGATTTCATTAAACACTAGGATTCAATTAGTATTAAATATACAAACACACTCAAACTCATGGAGCATGGAAATCATGCTCTTTTTAGTTTTCAATAGATCATATATAGTGTTTGGAATTAAATTTCACTTTCGTCTGTTGGATTATTTGTTCATATCTGTTTGGACATGGACATACATAAATGCACACACAGACATTACTATTCATTTGAATCAAGAAAAATTGAACTTCAGTCTGATTAAAAGTGTGTTATGTGGAAGTGCACATTTGCCTGTGTAGTGATAAAAGTCTGAAATTTTGAGTTCAAAGCTCATTTGCATAAAATGATAGGTAAATAGTCTTTAGAGATTTGCTTTTAGGCTCTTGAAAATGAGGTTTACAGTAAAAAGAGAGAGAGAGAGAGAGAAAGGCTTCGTACATATACACAGCTGAAAGCTTTTAGCCGTAATATGCTTGAATTCTTTCAAATCTTTCCACATCTACTCTATTTTTCAGCCCCCTTCATTGGAAAAACAGCCACTCAATCTTCCTGTCCTCCCACTTGGATTCCAGATTCCAAAATGACTGTTGCATGATGTTCTGGGTGAAATTAATTGCGATAAAATACTGGCAAAATAATAGTCGGTTGTCACTGGTGGCAATCAAGCATCGAACAATTTCACTTTCACTTCTATTTCTATCACCCCAAACACCCACTCATCCAACAAGTTCTTCAGAATTATACTCACTATCACACATGTGCATGTGTATATACTCATCAGGATGAACTGTTGGAATAAATTTCTATACACATACATTTGTATGTGTGAATTCGAAGTTATCCATATAACATTTCAATTCTCTACACTTTACATTCATTTCTATGGTAACAAATTGGTCTTCTATCATGATAATTTATTCTCACAAATTTTATATATGCAAATCTTTTCTTCTCTTCCGTTAAATCGAAATCCTGAGCAACCATTGGGAAATGAGTGAAGGATATCATTAAAATTACCTAGCAATTTTCAGAATAATACAACCCCAGATGTCTATATGTGAGCCAATCTGTTCATGGTTGAATTGTCTCTCAATGGATAGCATTTCTTCAAGAACTTTTACTACATTTGAACGTGATCAAAGTACCAGGACCGAGGATTTAATCTCAATATATATAAGCAAGTTAAAGTATCAGTTTCTCACAAGTTTTTCGCTCACTTTCTCTCTCTCTTTCTTCTTCTTTCCCTATTTCATAGCCTTTTTCGAGCTTTTGGAGCTACAAATTGAAGCTCATTAGCGATTGATTTGCTTGCATTTCTTGCTTTGAATACAGAGCGAACGATATCGTTCTGGTAGGAAAGTAAATGCTCTCTCTTTTTGATCCGTTGGATCGAAGATGCAGCTTTTTTGTGATTTGGGCGAGATGAAAAACTTTTTGGAAGCTTGGTTTCAATTCGAATTGAAATAAATCAGCATCAAGCCACATACTCTAAGTAATAGTTGTGTAATAATGAGCTTATTTCATCTTGTTGAATTATCGAAAGGAAAAGGTCATCATTGTTACAAATATTTCCCTCTAGGAATTTAAGAAAATCAATGACTTTCTTCTGGCAATCAAAACATGAAATTCTATGAGCCATGAAAGAATTTTTGGTTTTATAGCTATACAATGAATAAGGAGCCCTTCCAAGAATGAAATTCCAACCTCACCACAAACGATTTAGCTCTAGATATCCAGAAATATCAAAAGAGAAATCCTACAATAAAAGCAAAAAATTCCTTCAGATTAACCAATAAAACCTTTGGAAACCTCATCTAATTTTGTTGCCTAGATATGGCCGTTCAATGGGAAATTCAACGATTAGTGAAACTGAGAGACTTTCAAAAAAACAAGTCTAGTCAAAGGATACATATGGCAGTCGAAACCATGTTTTTGCTGAGCTAACATTTTGCATGAAAACAAACTCAATATGAGACCTCACCGGAAGTTGGTATGAAACATAGATTCTCACTCAGAAACTCTGATCAGAGAGGATAATCATCACCAGAACCATGAGTAGGAAGGTCAGAATCACTTCCATACTGAGAGATAATGCTCATGGATTTCTTTCTCATGTGTTTGTAAGGTACAAGGTGGGTGAAGAAATGTTCTCATCAGCTCAGAGATTGTCACGTTTCCGTAGGATCAATGATGAGGAAAAAACTCGAACATAGCTAGCATCTTAACTTGATGGAAAATATCAGATTATGGAAATGAAACCGACCAGTTAGGTAATAGTGGTTGCTCAACTGCTATGGAAAGTTATCAGAGTTCTCAACAGCCTTCGGCCAAGAGATGATAAAATTAAGATGATGCTAAAACCTTGGATATATATCCACTGCAATGCTGATCTAACATGCAATAAGTTTGACCAATTTTTTGTAGATTACTTTTGTGGTTATGAAGAATTGTGGGAAGTTTCTCTGATTTTTGAAGCTTGCAAATATCTGCCTGTTGAGATCATACACCAAAATATTAAAGACAAGCTTCCGATCAATCAGAGGTTATAAGATTTCCGGATTAACAAAAACTGCTTGAACATTAGAATTCCAAATCAAACCGAGTTTATGAGACCACTCCAATATTTGATTGGAATTGAATCAGAAAAACGTCCAAATTTCTGTCCCATAAGCAAGTTATTCTGTCAGGCTTATCTAGATTGTGAAAGTTAGATATCTTCTGGTATATCACTTTTGTTATGGGCTTTTCCGAGAATTGTCAACTATTTTGGGTTTGCGCAAAATTGCACATAAGAATTTGATCCCGAAGCAATATGAGACTAGAACGAAGAATTGATCAAAACTTTAGCCGGAATTCAGCAATTTCAAGTTGATTCTATCCTATAGAGATCATTTATTTGATGAATTTAAGCCTATTGGATACTAGCTGTATAACAGGAGCTCTTTCCCGTGTTTACACACTTATTCACATAGAAAAGCCTATTGTTTCAATGAAGCTATTGTACCGGGGATGCAACTGAGAATGGTAGATAAAAATCTAGATGAAAGAAAAGCTTATCTGAGCGAAAAAAAATTTGATGGGTCAAAAGATTAACGAAAGGTAATAGCAAAAGGTAAGGAGAGAGAGAGAGAGAGAGAGAGAGAGAGAAGAATGGTCTGCAAGTTTCCTAGGAATAATCTTCTCTATCGAAAAAAGGAAACTGGAAACTCTAGATTGTGAAATAGTAAAAATAAGAATTAAGAATAGTGAAAGAGAGAAGGTAATCGGATTACCTGGAATGCGAGAGCATTCATGATTACATGATCTGGAACAACCGTTAAAGGGTGAACTTCTCGCATGAGCACAGTAGCTGGAATCTTGTAGAATTCGATACATTCGAAAAATCCGCTCATCACATCTCGTAGATCTGCAGTAGTTGGCGAAGCATCACAATATCGTTGAGACCAGGCAAGAGCGGCATGAAATTTAGTCAATTCATCGGCTTTAAGCTCCTCTCGGGACAGAATAAGTCGAACCACGTGTTCGGGAAGAAGGGCAAAAGATCCAAGGCTTAAAACTTCGTTACCATGTTGATCGACGAATTCAAGAACCTGGTGGAAGAGTGACATTTTGATAGAATAGATTTTCAGAATACATTAGTTTGAAAAGTTCTAGTCTGGGGTTCCAAAAGGGATACAAATTTCTTAGGGATACATTTTCGTTTTCTGTGCTGTGTGCGATTCTGGTAAGCTTAGAAAATGGAGGAATGAAAAAATATTATTCAATTTAAATAGATCCTATCAGTCAGATTTATCCATGCAACAGGATCAAAATTGAAAAGTTTCACCATCACATTGGAGTTTCAATATATGAGCAAATAGGAAAAGACTCTGTATGTGTGTGAGATTCAAATCCTGTTTATGTCAACAGACAAGATTTCTTCTAGCATAGAGCTCAGTTATTCTTCTTTGTCGTCTAGAATAAAAATTGAGCCTTCTTCTTTTCTTTCTCTCTACTGCTACTGCCTTCGAATCGAAGGAATAAATGCTCACATAAGTTACATGAGCTTCCGGAATACACCTGCTGTGAGAAGGGAAAGAGTGTCGAGAGTCATTTTTGATTCGTTGACAGCTATTGAATTAGATTCACCAATCTTTTGGTATTTTCGAAATGATAAAGTAAAACGTAAGCATAAATCTAAGGCAATAGAGAGAAACCAAAACACACATACATCTAGGCTAAGGTGAAATTTGCTGAATGATGCTGGAGTAATGTTTCCTTTGATTAAATAAAGTGACGGTGAAAACAGAAAAAGACATCGATTGAGGTTAACCTCGATAATTCTGCTGATTTGAATGAATATAAATATGAGTTTATTTTATTTCTCTTCATCTCAAGAGTTGTTGAATAGTTGAAGGTAATCGAAAATCACATGAACAAAAATGATTTAAAATTCAATCACATAGGCACATATTTATCTCATTCTATAAATTTTGACTTTACCTCTCACTCTCTTTCTTTCTTTCTTTCTTTCGTTCTCTTTCTCAGTCTCTATAAATGCCACTTATCATCCATCAAAAAAACTAGGAAAAGAATTTTTTTGAGGGTCCTCACAATATATGTTCAACTTGCCTGAATAACTTCATAACAGCTTTCGTAAGCGCAAAATGTGTTTAAATGCATTCGAGAGAAAGAGAGAAAAAAATTCTTCTCTGCTCAATTTTTTATGCCTCTTTAATTCTTTAGAGAGCTCATATATAGCTATTCTCTTCTTGGATTGAATGCTTTGAGCTGCTCTCGTATATGAACAATTTTCCATGATAACAGAAGAGACAGAGAATGAGAAAAATTGAGCAAATTTTATCATCAAGATTCAATGTATTGTCTTCTATACTCTCTCATTCCATTGCCTATTATATTCTCATTTTACTCTCTTATCAAGCTTTCCCTTTCTCTATACTTTTCGCTCTATTATCTTTACATCAGTTGAAATCAATTTTTTTCGATTCATTCTCTAGCCTCTGGCTTTTCATCTTCATTATTCATGATTTTTGCTCACAAGATTCAGGATCAAGAGAGGAAGCTGTTCAGACTGATGATTCTTTCTAAATGAGAGCTATCAAGATTGTGGAATTCAAGATTCATAGAATATATTGGTGAAATATAATATCCATCATTTCTTTTGCGCAACTGAAAGACTCTACCTGCATTCCAAGATTTTGTTCAAGAATTTTTTAGAAATATATCTGTTAACATTGAGAATCATATTACCAATATTTGAAGGCAAATGAATCTAGAGAGAGAAAAACCAATTTAAGAGTTGCTGAAGAATACAAACTCGACTCTCGATGTTCTGGATTCATATTTTCAATATATTTCAGAGACAGATATTGATTTCTTCCCATTTCAACATTTTTCTGGTTTATTTTCCTAAAATTTCTCCTAAATCTCAAGTGAAAAAGGATCAAACTCTAATACCTCAAGATCAAAGAGGATGATGATAGAAATTTTTCCTCTGAGGAGAAAGAATTTTCGTATCTTCTCCTAAATGTTATCGAATTTTTTACGATAACTTATCAATTCACCTGAAAACGAAGCTATTTTCTTGACCATTTATCGATTCTAATACTATTTCGATTGGAGAACCATGTTCTCAAGAGATTCAATGGGTCGTATTCTTCATTGTGTAGGTTCAACACCGGTTGAATTGTACCAGATACTGAGATCATTTTCCAAAAGGGAACCACTTTACAACAAATGAATGCGGGAATCATAGCGAGTTTCATTGAAAAAAACTTTCCAACATCTCTCTCTCTCTCTCTCTCTCTCTCTCTCTCTCTCTCTCTCTCTCTCTCTTTCTTTCTTTCTTTCTTTCTTTCTTTCTTTCTTACTATCTATCTAGTTTCTCTGCTCCAATAGCCATTCACTTTTATCAACTCGATATATATCGTTTTCAACGGTCCATATTGTTGTTTGTTACCTCGATACAAGTCTTCATTCTTATCCATCCATGTTTCATCCAGAAAATCTTGCCTCTGACGTGTTTTTCACAGATGATGGAAGTGGAAATAAAGCATAAGTCTGACATTAAAAGAAGAGGGAACACAATCTCTTTCTTTCTCTCTCTCTCTCTCTCTCTCTCTCTTTCTCTCTCTCTCTTTGTTTCTTCCAGATTTAGTGATGAAAAATTGTGCTGAATTTTTTAATCTCATCAGAAACAAGTTGAAAGAGAATTTTGATTGATGTCTTACTCTAGTCAGTAGTCATCACTTTAGGGATAGAGAACCAAATTTCGGTTTCAATCAAAATCCAAGCAGCAATAGAGAATAAAACAATACAAGAAAACAATACAATACAATACTTTGAATACGTGTCTGACTACTTGAATGGTGAGAACAGCTAAAGAATAGTACACAGAGTAGACTTTAAACTAAGATTATGAGATCCCTATGGATCACCCAGTATCTGATAAGAACATCATGAATATCAAACACTTACTTTTTGAACGAGGGATTTTGTGCACTTATATTGAATATATCTTTCGGCCGAAGCCAGTAAGGCGCATACAGTGTCCACGGTTATACAGCAAGCAACGAAGCCTGTACATGCTTTACGAAGGGCTTCCAGACCATAGTAATCGGCAGCATTTAGAAGACCTGAGGTGAAGAGAGGGAGATGGAAGAGAAGAAAATAAATTCGATTAGACAAGTTAATCTGTTGATTTGATCGTGTGCAATCGAGATGATGACAAGATAAGAGTTAAGAAGAAAATGTTGATTGCTCGCTGAAAGTTGAACAAATTGCCTTTGGTACATTTGTTTTTCCTTACTTGCTGGTGAAAGCTGATGAAGAAAGACAGAGAAAAANGAAGAGAGAGAGAGAGAGAGAGAGAGAGAGAGAGAGAGAGAGAGAGAGAGAGAGAGAGAGAGAGAGAGAGAGAGAGAGAATTCAAGATCATGAAAATCCTCTGATGACTGAATAGATCGCTCGACTGTGAATAGAATTGATCCTCCATTCCACGCATAGAGAATAGTGTATTGTGGAGGAAATACTTTCACTATTAGTTACTCGAGAGTAGAAAACATTTGATCGTGAAACAGTTTGTAAGATGGAGAGAAGAGAGAGAGAGAATGTGGATCGGTCAGCAGGCAAGAAAATCTGGATGTACAAAAGCCAATGTGAGAAGAGTGCCCAGTAAGGAGAAGTGACAGAGATAAATCGATTGTAACTTCAGAAAAGCATCTATTGGGCAAGAGAAAATCCATTCAAGCGATATTCTTAACACTGGATATTCACTTGTTCTTAACGATAGTGTTCAAACAGAGAGAGAGAGAGAGAGAGAGAGAGAGAGAGAGAACAAAAGGCAAGAATCACCTGGATCTAGACCAATGGTGATAATGTTGTTTTATCAAAGAAAAGGGAATACATATAATATCAGAGGTTTGAACTGTATATCTTAAAGCTAAAAGTATCGTAATATTATCAACTTTCGAAAGAATACAGAAGTCGATATTCTAGCCATACTGATCAGTAGATGGAATAACAAAGAATCATCCACATTTATTTGCACTCAATACAATGTATTGTATACATTGTGTTAGTATGAATTTTAGATACTCGTTTAAAAGTAATCTTTTCAACCTGAGAAGGTGATTAACTAGCCAAGATAGATACATTGAGCATTGAGCTATGGATGGAGTAATTCCTGATTTTTTATTTGTCTTCACCTACTGAATAATTAATGTGCAAATTCACATTATTAGCACTGAGATGATAGAATGCTAGGCTCAGGTTGATTGTTTCCATTCAGTTTGACCATGCTATTCACCATAGAATAGCTGTCATGAGCAAATACTTGCCTCGATTGAGTACGATGTGTGGAAAAATCTCAGCATGTTATTTTTCCTTCCTCTACATCTATTCATGTATTCATCATATTCTGATGTTAGTTCCACTGCACTAGACTACGAAATTCCATCTCAACAAATCGTGAAATCAAATACCTCTGGTTATTGATACATTTTTCCAAACTGATGCCGAATAATCATCTTGCAAAGCGGCATGTATGTTAAGAGAGAGAGAGGCTCAACATAGCCTGAGGGGATAAGGTACATATACTTGCATTCTGATAGCCTTTTCATCACTGCTCAGTTACTTCTATTAATGGAAGATGTAAGAGAAAAGAGTCCTACATTAAGCTACTAGAAATACGATGCTGACATATACATTGGAAGCTTTCTCTCTCTCTCTCTCTCTTCCATCAAGTACATATCAGGTTCTCAATTTACCAACTAGATTCACTTTCTTGACTGATTTGCCTGGGCAAGCTTTTATCTCTTAGTCTCGTTATTTCTGATGGAAATTGAGTACCATATAGGAAAAATCCTCTGGAAAAGAAGGACACCTCAAATAATTATTCATGAATTAATCAATTTCAACTCCCCCTGTTTGATGAAGCATACCAATATACATGTTCATAAGGTTTGAATGCTCGTAGCTCATCTAGCATAGGAATAATTTCGTCATTGTTGTGTTTATCGATGTACGCATGAGGGCTCTCATCAATTCACATCAATGTTGAAATTTGAATCTTGTAAATTGTCTTTTCAATCTTTTTTGAAAGTTCCAGCGATATGATTACCCTCCTTTTGATTCAACATAATTTGATGCTTCTATCAGAGAGAATATTTTTGTGTGTTTCAAATCAAAAGCTTTCACCAATAGAAAGAGTATTCTCTTTTCTCCACACACAAACCCAAACACATTGAATGTCAAAGTTTCATCTTTCATATCTGAACTCCATTGCATTTAATTCAGCATATATGCTGCACATACGTAGGTATATGTGTGTCAAAAAAGGAATATGGTCTCCATTCATGTATCTCAAATTCAAGACCTGATAGTCTGGATGCAAGCAGTGTGTCACCAAAGTAGAATCATTCTTGGATGAAGGAAGCTGGCAAAGGAGAGTAAAGTTTCAATCATGCAGCTTGTTGAAATTACGATAGGAAATTGGATTTCTAGTTGCTTCCGAGTCAATGTCGGAAAAAGCAAGGGAAATGTCTTTCCTCTCATCTCTCTCTCTCTCATCTCTTTCTCTCCCCCCTTCATCCATGTTTACATAGTCAGATGGGCACAAGCGAAGTGAAGAGAGTCACCGAAATAAATAGAAAGTATGAAGAATAGTCAACAGGTAACAATAGGCTAGAAATCATCATCTCACTCTCATTTCCTATCTACTACACCTTTTCCACACACAATTTTCCACATCCAATTCCATCTCTCTCTCTCTCTCTCTCTCTCTCTCTCTCTCTCTCTCTCTCTCTCTCTCTCTCTCTCTCTCTCTCTCTCCAAGTCTATCTGTTTTGAATGTGTATTCTCTTCATCTGATGCTATTCCATTCACGCTTTGATGAATATCAACTCAATTGAACATCTTGATACCTTCATTTTGTTGATGTCTTTTAGGCGTCAAGATAAAATAGAATACGCCTCCTCGGTACCAATCAAATACTATCTGAAAGCAATGCTCCAGTGAAAAGGGAGAGAAAACCAACAAAACTAGCCTGTATCAAGATTTGATGATTTTTCCTATGGGAAAGTTTCAAGGTCACCTTCATATATGCTATCGAAGATGATGAACTTTAGATTTTTCTATTAACTTGTTGAACGCTGAAAGAATGAAACCTGATAGGATGCTCTGATAGAGATTACTAGTGCTCTACATCTTTCTGTAATCTGAAAACAGAATTCGAGGTAACAAAACGAAACTGGTTCATAGATACTGGTGTATAGAAAGAATGAAAAGTCCCCTGTAATCCCATTGAATTATTATGGGCCGATGATTGCTAGAGATTCCAAGAATAAATAAATGCATTCAATCATACATGCACAGTCACTTTTGAAATTTGAATATTTTTCTAGACACTAAAAAGAATACAAGCTCACTTAAAACTGGAACTTGTGAAATTTGGAGCATGGATTTCCAATCATGATCTGAACTTTCTGTTGATCACAATTCCTTAGACTTTATGAAAACCTCTGAACAGGGATCAAAAATTTTCCGAATTATTCTCATCATGATCAGATAGATGCCCTTTCAACAGCATTGTGTGCGACTAAGGATAGAGTGGAAGAAAGAATATCACCAGGATGCTGGAGTTTCAGAATATTCCCTCAATTATGCTTCTAAATGAGTAATTTATGACTAGCATTATGCTCTTGAATAAACCTTATCGAACCTTTAAAAGAGAGAGAGAAAAAGAGAGATTCTTCAATAAGCTAGATTGATGGACACATTTGGCCTTCGATGGAAGGAAGAGAAAGTGAGCAAGCAAGATGCAGAGATTTATCCTCTTGGACTTGCATGTTGGTCAAGGTTTGAATGGATATATATTGGATTTTGGCTCTATCCTGACATTGATTCAATTTAAAAGAAAAAAATCGAAACAGAAAGGCGAAAAAGTGAGCATCCTCTCGATTGGGCCACCATTTTTCTCCCACAAGATCTTTTCAATCTCTATCATACTATCCGAATCAATAGGCTCATAAAATGTGGAATGAGCTGCAAATCTCATTTTGATTCCAAGGCTCACGAAAAAGAAAGATACATTCCTCGAGAATGGTTGAATTAACTAGAGAGTGAAAGAGGTACAATCCTTCGATCGATAATCATCATTCTGAACTTATTCACTTTGCATACATCACCCAAACTTGGATCAATTTGGATACAAGTTACCAATTGTCTAAGTTTATGCTCAAAAAATCCAGATTTTATCAAGAATACATATATAGCACACACCAGGAGAAGCAAAGTATAGTTTTAAATCAAATTCTGATGGAAAATCCATCGAAAAATATCATTGCTCGAAAGCTTATCACTTTATACACTTTATATTACACTTATGCACTAGACACTATTCTGATCTGAAATTGCTGATGAATCATTTTTGTAACTTGTGAGATGTAGAAAATTCATTCACTCAATTATTGAATCGGAAACTGATAATCATAAAAATTCCCCTTGAAAAGAATAAGAAATTTATTTTGATACGAGAGCTTCTCAATTATTCATCCTTAAAATTATCGAATTTTGGCTCAACAGCCTTTCCAAGTCGCTCATGTGATCAGAACTTTATACCTAATGCCTCTCTCTATGAAATTGAGAATATTTTTCTCGATTTGAGATTTAGGTTCTTGTGACAAATTAATAAATATCACAAAAATTCTCGTTTTCTGATCGAGAGAGAGCGAGTTCCAAGAATAGATCAATCAGATAGACGAACTATTGCTGAGGAGAAGTTTCAATTGAAATTTTTATGAGTAATTTGATTCATTTAGAAAGTTAGGCTGAAAGATGGATAGAACTGAGATGATTAAAATCTAGAGGATCCATCATACATCATGAACGGATAAAGTGTAAAAATCTCAGGCCTTTCATGGAATCAAGCTTGAACTAAATTCTCTATTTCTAAGAAATTCGAAACGATATACCCAGAGGCATATCAACTTATCAGGATATGAATTATTTGTAAGGTTGTCCCAGGAAGACCTAACTATATCACACCAACCATTCGATGGTTCATGACACTTTGATCTTTACAGTATTTTCATGAAAATTTTGCCTCAGGACACTTTTTTGCTGATGAAATCCGGGCAAATAGCTTGGGATGCCATGAAAACAAGGTTCAAGAAAAATGTTCCCCAAAAAATTCCAAGTCAAGCGCAACTGATTACATTTTCACTAATGTGTTCCATCACAACTCATCCAATGTTCACTGATTTCATAACTGACTGCCAATTTATGCATAACTAATGTATGATTAATGAGAAAAATTTTTCTTTGACTAGTGGAGAAGTGAAATCAACAGAGTTTACCAAATTCGAAAAGTTCTTAAAGAAAGATGCTGATCATTCGGGTATCTCTTAAGAATACTACCTATTCAGAGTATTCTTATCTGGTAGCTGTATCTCTGGTTAGTATTGAAGAGATTTTCATTTTGAATATATGATGAGGATGATGGTGAGTGGTGATAAATTAGAGTGATCATTGAGCATAATTAATTGAATCAAATGTACTCACCTAACAAAGTACGTGCTTGTAATGTTACACATCCAGTATGAATATATTCGATTAACTGACGGAAAACATCGGGCTCAAATTCTTCAATGATCATGGTTTGATGAGGCTGGAAGGTTAGCTGAACCAATAAAGAGAGAAGAAAAGAGAAAAAATTGTCAATAATCGGTATTTTCTTATTGAATTTGAATATTTATTAAATATTTTCAAATATTTAGAACAATTTTTGCTGGTATTTGAAGTTATCTTTACTCGTTTCGAAATGTATGCTTAAAGTCTAAAAGAATGACCATTTGAATGTTAAAATCTTGCTTCTCATAGTGTTTTATAAGAGATTCAATCCATCGAAGACTAATGTCAATTCAAAACAAATCACCATTGAGAAAATGTGAAAAATAGAATTCGAATATTTTGGAATTTTGAATGGCAATAAAAATTCAGAAACTTTTCATCAAATGGACTGGAGCGTTTTGATATGGAAAAAAAGCCTTTTCACAATACTCAATCCATCTGTGATATATTCGAAAACATTTCCTATCAAAATGAATCTTATGAATAGCTCTGGAATCCCCTTAAATTTCATGATGCATCATTTTATTTTTGCTCACCTCATGATTGTTGGGAGAAATTCCATTTATACTTGGCTCAGAACTTCTCTTCAAAAATAATTTCAATCGATTCTCTTTAGCTGTTTCGCGAAATTTTTTACTTTTAGAGTATTTAATCTGCTTCTCTCGCTGTCCACTGAGGCTTGGAGTTCGTCCACTCGTGACTTCTGATGATGATTTAGTTCCAACATCGGGAACAGAATCCTTGGACTGGGGAGGAGGTTGAGAACCGGGATTATTGAGCTGGGTATTTCCATTGGTCTGAACACCATTGGTTATGGAGGATAGAGCACTTGGATAGTTTTTCTTGTGAGAGTAAAGCATTTTGTGAAATGTTCTAGGAAACAAATAAAAAATGGATTTCGAATGAGATAAAAGGTTGAATTTGACAAGATTCAACATAATAGAAGTCAAAAATCATGATCATCATCAAATTGAAACGTGATTTAATCTTATGCTAGACTTCATGAAATGTGATTTGAATGAAATTCGTCATCAACCTCTTCAACTGGACCAGTATGGTGTGCGAAGAAATTTGAGAATTCAAAGATAAATACAATCGAGAGGCATCAAATCTTGAAATCTTAAAACTCATTATTCAATTGACATGTTTATGGTCGGAAAGTTTGAGTTCTATTCGAAGAAGTTGAAACTTGACCAAAAAACTATTCGAAGTTCGATGAGTATCAATTGAAACTCTCTTTATTTGCTCGTATTTGCTTTCATTGTTTGTAAATTGCAGTAATTCTCATTTGAATTGACCTCATTAGCTATATTACATAGTTTTCATCTCAAGGTTTGTTTTTATTCTGCACAACTGTGAGAGAAGCAATTCTATCACAGACAAATAGTGTACATTTTACTATGATAAAAAAGCTAATGGATGGGAAGAGAGAATGTTGTCAAAAACTTGGTGATTGATGGATGATGGTTGATTCAAAACGGTAGGAGAAAAGAGAAAAAAATTTGCACAGAAAATCAAAATAGTTCTTACTCCAGAGATCTTGATCAGATCACCGATGTATTTCCATCCAATCATTCATTCATTCGATCTATTCACGAGAAATATGGGAATATGATGATCATCTATCACTATTCTGCCTTCATAGTGCCACTTTACATAGTTCGTGATGCCAATCCAAATTCTGGTAGTGATCATTCTTCCATGTAGAATACAATGTTCAATAGTGAATGAACATGGAATATTCTTTCTTCAGCATCGAAAAAATGTTTTCCTAAAAGGCTCTCTTCGATTGGTAAGCATCGGAGCTTGAGATTTTCTTGATGTTCATACAGTAACTCAACTCCATCCACATAAACTAACCACGATGATGGTGGTTATACATGCAAATATCATGCAAATGCGTAAATTATGCATTAAAAAGGCAGATTGAATGAGTGAAAAACAAAGCGAAAAACAAATGTTGGTGTTATGTAAGCAGAAACAATATCAAAAGAAGCTTACGAAAGGCTCATATTTGTCAAAAGCTCTGATTTTTGCTTGGTTTTCAAGAGAAAATAATCTGATTCTTGGCTTTGAGAAGCCAGTGATGTTATTGGATTCATCAGTGTGTTAAATCTGGCCCAAAAAGGAACCAATATGCTCTTTTTTCATGAAAGTTGGTAGAGTTTGAATGCTTAGCAAATAGTTCAGAGAATTAGTTAGAGACGAATTTTCTGAGATATTAATAAATATCCTTGTGAAACATCTCTTTTCAAGAAGTCTTTTTCAACAAAAAATTGACATCAAGATGAGAATACCGATTAATGAATGTAGAAAACAAAAGTATTAGATTGAAATGATCAGTCGTAAGCCTACTTCCTCGAATCGCTAATAGTAATAGTAACAGTGGCTTCAAATCATTCAGGAAGGTTTCTGCAATTGTACAGCCAATATTGTATTTTTTTATTGCTGACATGCACTTCTCAGAGATTATCTGTAGAAAATCGAATCATACCCTACCCTCTTCATGATATTCTGAGGAAACAAAGAAAGAGAATACTTTGGAGATCATATAGTTACGAAGGTGGGTATTTCAAATATTATTATGGAAACAATGGGGAAAAGTTGTTGGCTTTTTATAAGAATGATTTATCAAGGATTGTTCTCGAATATTTGACAAAGATGAATAGGAATCTTCGAAGAAATAATCAGAGAGCTATTTAAGCAAATACGACTAGTTACTTGAAGGACAACACTGAATTCATTCATATATTTTCCCCACTAATGAATCGAATTTTATCTCTCTGAAAAAAACGGATTTCTGTCCATTGAATTGAAGAAAGAAGGTAAGCATATAGAAGATATAAGCAGAAGTGTTTTCGAACAAAATTTGTCCCCTTTGCTGGTAGTTAAGTTAAATATCGACTAGTAGTTCCGATTTAGTGCTGAACAAACGAGATATTTTGACCTGATTTCGTTGATTTTGGTTTTATGAGATGTAGAAAATGCTTACTCAATCTTAGATTGAAGATTTTTTCGAAAGTTCTCTCAAATGCTAACTCATGAGAGTTCCCCTTGAGAGAGTTGAAAAACGTGCATGTTTTTCTGATTGATCTTAGTGTTTTTCTCGGTGAGTCAAGTGGCCTCAGGAGTGGAGATTGTTGCTGAAAATCAGATTCCTCCAAGTTCATGTCTATCAGTTTGTAGAAATATTGATTCATATTCGATCAATTACTGGAGAGTCTACGACGAGATCGATCGAGACATAAGAGTTTCTCTTTGTGATATTCTCAGTAAGCTTAAACTTGGCTTAGGTTGATATTTTACATCCGCTCACCCGATAAATAGACGAAAGAAGGGGGAAGTAAAGAGAGGGATTTTCTGAATTTCATGACTTTCTTATTCGAGATATGAACTAGAATATGCTCTTAAAATGCTCCTGTTTCTAGCGAATCAAAATTTTAGAAGATCATTGTTAAGCTTTGAGAGCAGGAAATATATTTCACTGAATGCATGAACTTGGAGATTCTCTTCCTCTAGTCTTTCCAGGAGAGTTAAAGAAAAGGAGAATCTTTTCCTCTTCAGAGTGTATAGAATTCTCTCCATTTCACAGGATTTCTCAAGTGATCAGAATTCGTTCCATCTATTGATCGCTCATCTCTCTATCTTCTATTTCTCAGTTCCTGAGTCTTTCAATAGCTCATTTCCACTTTACAGCCTTAGAGAATGCTTCAATTCCACTCGGTCCGACTCTTTTCTGGGCCATTCATTCACTCTCGAGATGACCTCTTCTCTACTCAATGAATTTCCGGCTAATATGAAGCTATGAGAATCTTCACGAAGGTCCGATCATTCATGAGGGTAAATAAAAAGAAGAGAAAAAGCTGAGATGATATAGTAAGAGAGAGAGAGAGAGAGAGAGAGAGAGAGAGAGAGAGAGAATCGGTGAGTATCCTTTTAACTATGGCATGCTGAAGAATCATTACTTAGAATCACTTTCAGAATAACAGCTTCATTCAGCTTGTTTTTCAGGATATTTTCTCCTGTGAACATTCTCATCAAGGGAGAGGAGAACTGTTATTATGGACAGATGGAAAAGCAAGTGAATGAGAAAGAGAAGGAGAGAGAAAAGATTGTCACCATTATTGACAACTTCACCATAGGAGCTGATAATTCTGTCATGTTAATGACACACAATCGATTGACTGGTCACTCAACATCTGGTCAATTCAAGTTATTACAAAGAGAATTTGAAATTTTCCATCTCTCTCTTTCTCTCTCTCTCTCTCTCTCTCTCTCTCTCTCTCTCTCTCTCTCTCTCTCTCTCGAGAAATAAATATGTAGGTGGATACTTTGTTAAACATACGAGTGGAC
Organism: Brevipalpus yothersi; assembly: GCA_003956705.1. Taxonomy (NCBI): domain Eukaryota; kingdom Metazoa; phylum Arthropoda; class Arachnida; order Trombidiformes; family Tenuipalpidae; genus Brevipalpus; species Brevipalpus yothersi. The sequence goes on from QZCP01000357.1 coordinate 89,009, forward strand.
ACAACACGCATTGCGGGCTCTGGAAGCTTTATATTCGGTCGATCCTGTACAATATTAAATATTCTTTTCACAAACGAAAGGTAGACACGAAAATCATTTTATCATTGCACACACACTCACACACACAAACATGGACGATAAGCGTGAATCATACAGACTATGTAATGCATCCCTCTATATTCATCATGGTCAAATGAAAAATAATTGGATGAGTTTGCACATCTCTTTTGTGGTCACTTAGACGAAGATATTGCAGTGTCATCAGTGATGAAAGATTTCACTTATGGTGGTACAATAGCGGCTAAATTCAAAGATGATATGGATAAAAAGAGTATGAGAGATATTTCATCATGTGTGAGAGAGAGAGTGTGTGTACATACACACACATATATGTGTACACCACAAAGTTCAGTTGATAGCTGCTTCGGGTACTTCTGGATAAATTCTTTTTCCTCTTTCTCTCTTTCCCTTTCATAAACCTCTTATTCCACCGAATTGATTCCCACCATAAACATGAGCTCCATCATCTAATTCGATTTCCACCAGCCTCAGTTCTAGGCTTTTTGATTCATCACCTCCACTACAACTTCTATCTATACATGCGATGGTCCTGTGAACTAATCACAAAGCCAATCTTAGATGAAGCTGATCTTTTGAGCTTCTATCAGTGATTTTCTTCCTCATGGCATATAGAGCCCAATGGGCATGATTCGAAACAAATAATTCCACAGTGCCATGTTGACAGGGAGTATATTTTCCATGAATGGCATCGGTATGGAAGAACTCTCTTTCTCTCTGTCTTTCTCTCTGTGGATGATTCCAATTCTGATCAATAATAGAAATAGTATGTGATAATGTATGATAATGGATAGAACAAGTGAAGAAAGAAAAAGAGAATTTTGTCGCATCAATACATGTCTACATAAATATCGCTTACACGCGAAAATCTTGGGAATATAAGGATGAGCATGAAATTTTCATAACAATATTGGATTCCAAGAAATTTGCCACTGATGAATCTATTGGGAGATCCATAGGAATAGAGTTAATACATTCGTTATCAAAAGAATAGCTTCAAGATAGATCAAACTTAAAACTTTTCATGCATAATTTGAATGATTTATTTGCCCATAGCCCATCAAGAATAGATCCTCTGTCAACAATTCATCACTTTATTCAAAAAATTTATACCCATGTATATCTTCTGGATAGCAATCCTTTTGAGGAGCCTCATGGTGAACTTATCTACACTTTTGTTTCCAACCTTACGGCAAACAATGTATTCAGCTAATCCCAGAGAGAAACAAAAGACCAGATCAGATACAAACAAGCATTGAAGTGAGTTGAAAAATCTATCATAGCCTCAGGACAATAGCGAAAAATTCCATAAAACCAATAAAAAAGCTGGAGGAAACCAAGAAGCAAGGCAATAAGAATAAACTCATACTACGAAAATATTCTTCGAGCTTACTTCCACTCACTTATTATTCCTTGGTAAAGAAAACTCTCTCTCTCTCTCTCTCTCTCTCTCTCTCTCTCTCTCTCTCTCTCTCTCTCTCTCTCTCTTTCTCTGTAGAGAGGATCTCCTATGCTAAAGAGGTGGACTTCCTCTCACATACTCAGCCCAGTAGATAAAAAGTTGTGATCAATCTTCATCATTCGAATGACCTAGCGGCAGGTGATGTCCAAACGGGAATCGATATTCTAGAGAATGGCCGGAAATCTCTCACGCCAATCAGATGAAGTGAGAAAAATGTCACTAACAAGCCAGGATCACGCTATTAGTGAACCAATTGAGCAAGAGTTTGTGGTTAAGCGATATTGATGATGGAAAAAAGTAATTCTGTTTCATTAACTTCTTCTATATTCAATTTTGAAAATGAATGAGATTAGCGAAGAGAGACTTTCTGTTAGGTGAGCAAGAGTGAATATTGATGTAATCTCGAACATTTTTGAACCCTGGAAGAGTTTGAAAGAGTATAGTTACAATAATAATAAGTGAAACTCAGGATAACAAGGGAACGAGAACATTCTTCTTTTCATTCACATGAAAATTTTGCCAAGCAATATTGTTGAAAATAGAATTTCTATTTGAAACAGACTTTTCGATTTGTTCGACAAAATGGCTACTTTATTCCAAATTTTCCAATTCCTCAAGAGAATAGAAATTGAATTGTAGACTTGAAGTGAAATACTTTCGAATAACTGGCTCAATTTTTTTCGTTCTCTCTCCAGCTTTCTATCCCTTTGCTACTTTTTCAAGGTTTTTTTCGATGAAATTCCATAAAAATTCTCTCAATTCTCATAATGGCTCGCACAAGGGGAGCTAAAGCACAATCATTGGCAAAAGATGAAACATCAAAGTTTCCCAAATTTACTCTTGAATTTTTTGATTTCTGAAAGAGAATGATGAGAAAATAGATCTAAAGCCTATGATTTGCTGTATTTTACATTGAAAATTTTCTCTTTCTTTCTCTCTTGTTATTGGAAACATAAAGCTTTTCATGGAATCTGGGGACCCCTTGAGCACATTCTACTTTGAATTTCCATGAAATAGTCATGAAATTGTTTACACTGCAAACATTGAGTGAAAATTAGTAGAATTTTGTGGCCATAATTTTGAGTTGTTTTTTCATTTTTCTTCTCTTTTTCTCCAGAAACAAGTCATATAAATATATGCAAAATTTTATTGATTTTGTATTGAAAAAGCAAGCAACGAAAAAAAAGCAAAAGAGTTGGTCTAAGCTGGGGATATGTGGGATCCTATTCACGCATACTTATTGGGTGATAGCATACTATGGATAAATTCTCAGGTGAGAAGAAATAGATCACAGGAACCCAAAATTAAATTATCAAGGAATATCAACGAACCCTTATCGTGAGCCACCATGCAAATGATGAATATATTCACCAAAAAGAAGAACAATACTCTTTTCATGCTCGTTTTGGAGTGTTAAAATACTCAAAGAATAAGAATAAGGAATAAAGAACAATGAAGAGAAAGAATTTTGTTAACAATAAGGTTTAGCAAATTCACGAAGCGTGGCTGTTTAAGCCTCAAATGAACGCTAAGTCTTCACAATGTATCTTGGAGCTAAAAAAGATTGGAAAACTTATCTCAAAAAACATCTTGACACCAGAAAAATAAGCTAAAGTGTTGAAGAATTCTACTTGTGTTAAGCTTTTTTGGCAAAAAAATTGAACCCAATTGTCGAAAATTTAAATGAATTTGAATGCCAGAATTAGAAAAGCTCAATTTTTTTGCATTATGATCAATCCATCGATACTGATGGGCGAAAAAGCACCGTAAAATCTATCAAAAACTCCACAGCTACAGGTAAAAATGATAATATTTATGATATCAAGCCCTCATCATCATTCAACCTTGTAGCTCATGAAATAATGAAGAAGATGGAACATTCTTCCCTATCCTCATCTGGTAGATTTCGAAATTTTATTGATCTGTTTACCTTCATATAACCAACAAGCAAGCATCGTACATTTATATTCTGAAGCTTTCGTGATACTATTCGGTATTCTCTATGGGCTCCCCTGTCGTGCCTTGCTCGACTTTTGCCAGTCACATTCTATACTATTATTCTTTTTCACTCAACTTTCTGATCTAATCTCTTCTTGTCTGTTGATCAGCAGCAAACTCTGCCACAGATCAGCCAAAGTGAATTGGATTACTGAACTACACTAGCCTTTCATCTATCTTCTCTCTTTCTTATTCTGAAAGCTACAGGAAAAACAAGCAATATCTGGATAAAGAGTAAAAAATTTATCAAAGCTAAAGAATTTTGAATTCCAATTGAACTTGTCGAGATGCTTCTGGTGCGAAAAGAAAACAATTGCCAGTAGAACGTTCTCTCAAGAGAAAATCATAAATATAATATGCATAAGTTCATCATAAAATTCATTGTAAAAATGGATTTCATTCTAACATGAGCAATAATGAACAAGTAATCATTGAAAAACTTCATCGAATGATGTTTAAATAATATCCATCGCTGATTGTTGACCGAGGGAAGGGAATATTTCTAAAATTTTTAGACCCTAGATGAGTGAATTGCAGACTTTTCAGGAAGACTTCTCTAATTTTCTGACATCTCAAATATACTTTAAGGTGCATTCATTTCAATGTAGTTCATTATTACATTACGAGTAATCGAAAAAAAATCGATCGAATATTTTTAATTCTATGATAAAACTATCTCCTCCACTGATGGTGGCTTCCTTCGTGATTTAGTGAAGCTCAGGAACCAATAGAACAATATTTCTCCATGACTACTTTATTTGATCTCTTTCTCTTTCTCTTTCTATCTTTCTGTTGATCAGATTTTTCTATTTTATCATCAACCCAATCAGTCATAAACTCTTTGTGGAAGATCAATCGATATCTGATTCCAACTGAGATGATGTGATACAGAAAAGCCTGCTGGTCAACATAAAAGTTTATCGGAAGAGAGTTTTTGTTGCCGCATTCAAACTCTATCTAATGAAATGAATAATCTTTTAAGAATTGAAATCTTGAATCATTTATTTGAATATTAATTTCAGCATGAAATGAGTCGCAAAGAATGAAATGCTACTATGCTAAAAGATAGTATTCTTCCATTCATTGTTGTTGTTCATTATTATCAAAAATCCCACTCATTCACAATTTCAATCAGTTCAAGATACTTAAGAGATGCAAGCTGGAAGAAAAACAAATCTGAGGATATATTTGGTGCTTTACAGTGATCCTTTGTGAAGAAAAATAGAGTAGAGTAAAGACATTGAAGCAGTTCTGGTGAGTTGAAAATTTCTGATCAATAAATTGGAATCCCAACGGAAGAATACTTCGTTGTAAATCGATTGAAAGGAGAACGAGAGAAAGAAAGAGATAAAATAGAAAAAAAAATTTTATTGCTGCTTGTTAAGGTGAATAGAGGTGATCTCAAGAATCAAATGTGTATCTTTTTACTTCTCTTGTATCCTTCATCTTTCTACTTAAATCGATACTCTCACAATCGAACATGCATGCTTTCCATGTAGGTGTGTGTATGTAGCATATATTGGAGAGCAATACTTGATCAAAAGTTGGTGAAAGGTTCAATTGAATTCAAGTAGACGAAAAAAAAATGCAAAGCACTTAAGGGGACACAATAAGATGTGGAAACCTTTGATTTTCTTCTACGGAAACTTTCATGTTACTCTTTTTCTTGGAAGAAAAGCCTCAATTCTAAGCATTTAAGATTCGAATATTGAAAAATGGCTCCATAATGGGATTGAGAATGAACAAATTCTCATCACTAGCCCACTTATCTTGCATTGATATCTGAATACAGTAGTTGAGATTTTCTAAGAATTCCTTCAATTGAGTATACAGTGATTAAAAATTGATTCACAAATTCATGGGATTTGATGTTCAGAGCCTAGAAGTTTGAAGCTCAGAATTCTTCACTAAAAATCCATCAAAATCAACCAGTAAAAATTTAAAATATCGATACACAGATCAGATAAAAGTTATCAGCCTCTGTTCAATTTTAAGCACTACTGGGAGAAATACTATTCCTCTTTGGAAGCTTCCGATTCAATATTTTTCAAGAAAATAGTAGTTCTACCAGACAATCACAGGAACTACATGAACTGAGGTCACTCAAAAGAAAATAAATTTTGACAAGTATCACCTTGCAGAGAGAGAACACAAGTTTGCCTGGTAAAGTTCACTTTCTGTAGGGAGAATTTTTCTTGACAGAATCGAGATTGATTGAGTGGATGAAGTATCATCAATTTTGAGCAGAGTTTTTTGGGTTTTTGTGGCATCCTATTTTCTCTCAACCAGTATGCGTCCTTGATTTATAATTTTCCTTGATTCCATTTAACACTGATGGACATTCGAAAAACGAGAGAAAAAAACATTCATTCTCTCAGAGTGCCAAAAAGTCGAAAAGTGATGTCTTATATCGATGATGAAAAGCGGAAGGGAGAGAAAGTTCTCATCTTGTGAACCTGAAAAGAACAGAATTCCTCTCTCTCTCTCTCTCTCTCTCTCTCTCTTTATTTCTTTCTCTTCTTCCTACGATATACTAGACCATAATGCCATGGCAAGTGAAGCTTGAATGATGATCCAAAGGCTTGAGAATTCTTTTTATTTTCTTCTCATACAGAATTCTTCCAGGAAAATACTTCTGGATTCTTTCCGTACCATCAATACTCTTAACCTCATCATTGACCTTAACGTTGACCATAACCAAACTCAAAGAGCATCATCTGAAACATGTATCCGGCTTTCTTTTCATGATCCAATGAAGGAAGGAAGAGGAAAAATATGGTAGAATGATAGTCAACTATGTGGGCTCATCTACATATGAAAATGATTATGTGTATATATCTCCATGAATTTCTCTTCACTCATTTTCGATGATCTTCTTTCATCAGCTTCCCTCACACGGTTGTCAGGATTACGTCTTACTTTGTGCATTTCATTATACATCTCATAGCCAATAAGGTGATCCCAGGTGAGGATAAATTCAAAATTTTCCCCGAACTTCTCAATATCTCTCAATCTCTCGAACTTTTAATATCACGATGATGTGATCATGCTACAATGTGTAATGTCAATCCTTTTGATGGAATTTTTTCGATTGAACTTGCAACAACTATGACCACAATCATATAGTTGAGTTTATCCGATTTCAAAAATTTGCTCGTGTAGTTTTTTTCATTCACCCACAAAATCTTATACATACGGTTATTCAAATTATTCCAGCTCATCTATCAATTTTCATTTTATGCAAATTATATATACTCATAACATCCACTCGAAAAGGTTGTAGAGAGATGAGATTATTTTGAAATTGAGAGGCATCAATTCTATTATATTCTCTCTCTCTCTCTCTCTCTCTCTCTCTCTCTCTCTCTCTCTCTCTCTCTCTCTCTCTCTCTCTCTCTCTCTCTCTTTCAGCCATAATTCATGATGAAAAGTAGATCTTTCAACATTTGATGAAGCAAAGGAAACTTGATAAGAAGAGTATATAGACACATATACACACACTTATTTTGTTGCTGAATTTTTGATCCCAAATGAAGAAGAAAGAAAGAAGGCTTTAGCAAATCATGAATGAGATAGTGGTAAGTGAAACTATTTTCACCACTTTTTATTCCTCTTTTCATCATCATCAGAAAAATTTTTCATCCTCTCTTTTTATGGGAAGAATGTTTAATTCATCTTTCTCTCCTCCATTTTGGCTTGATCACTTAATGTTTTTACAAAACACAATAAATGGACCCTTTTCAGTGGATAATGAAAGACTTTTGTGAAAACAAAATATTTTATCTTTCGCCTATGTATTTTGAAAAATGATTCACCATTGTGAAACTGAAGATGAACTGATTTATCAAAGTATAAATTGTTTGTTGAACATATATGAATTGATTTATTCACATGGCTTAATATGTTCAGAGTCGAGGAATTTCATAAGAGAAAGGGAGAGAGAGAGAGACAAATCTAGATCATCCATTGGACATGAAATAAATCGGATGTTGGCGTGGAAATGAGGCTTTCAATGATCAAAATAATTAAATAATGACCAGTTTTCGTGCTTGACTAATGAAAATTATTGCATCTTTTGTTGTTGATCATATGATTGAGAGAGAGAGAGAGAGAACGAATTTTCCCAAAGAATCTTAGATCATGGAAAATTTTCGCCTGATCTACCAGAGACTCACAAGATGTCTGGGTGTATATGTGTGTCGCAGGGCACATAAGTCGTATAGTAACCGTTATATACCCGTAAAATAGAATATGATGTCTCATGAGAACGTAGATATAATCATTTAGCTTTTCTTTTCTCATTTTCTATTTGGATGTCTCCTTTTCTCTCTCTCTCTCTCTCTCTCTCTTTCTCTCTTTCGATCTCTTCCTTTCAAGACCACTATTGTTCGAATGCTACTCAGACTCATTTATCTTTCTCTTTCACTTTTCTCAATCGGAAAAAGAAAGGCAAGCTACTTCACAATACGATCATGGAATCTGCTCTCTCTTTCTTTACTTCCGCCTGTGACCATAGAAGCCATTTTATCACATCACAAGCCGGTATTTTCTTCGACAGGACAAATCAGAATAGCAAAAAAAGAGAGTTTGTGAAGATAGGAAAAAGAGTACATGTGACCTCATGATAATCTCGAAGGTCAAGGGGTAAAGGACAAGATTTTTCGAGAAAAATATCTGTTATTCTTTTCCATTCAGTAATATGAGTGGTGAAAAGAATATTCGATGGAATCATAATACAATAAAAACTGAATGTGTGATCAATACTGATGGGTTCCGATAGAAAGTTTTTCTATCTATATGATGGCTAACTTCAAGATGAATTCAAATCATGGATAGTCAAGATGATGATGGTTATGATGATCGTCTTTGAATCCTTCTGAAAAAATTTAAGCTCCTTTAGAGTGCTCTCTCTCTCTCTCTCGTCCAATGGTGATAAGAAAAAAATTGAATGGCCATGAGACGTTGTGTCTGAGCTGGAATCATATCTATATAATATGATTTCCGAGTTTGAGCTTCCTTTCATGTTTATGATCGATAATAGAATAAACAAGAAATTTTGAGAGAGAGAAAATCAGCTCGAGAATAATGTTAATATGATATATGAAAGGAAACTCTTCCTAGAATCATGTGATGAAGAGTTCCAAGGCTGTTGAGTGACATTGAGACTCAAGAATTTGGAACAAAGTTGTTCATACTCTTCATGAGTATCAAGTGACAACGTTTATATATCTTGAATTGCAATAATGATGTATTTTTAGATAATAATTTGAAGAAATCGTCTGAGAAGTTCTCTCTTCGATATTCACTAGATGACGTGCATTGGATGCTTGAATTTTTATTCCTTCTCTCCATCTATACTCTAGTAGTCAGTGAATGATTTTGTTCCTGGGAATACTTCTGATACTTGCATGCTGGAAGAGTATTTAGAAAAGTAGAGGGAAAGAACAAAGTTTTGATCATCTATCCTCGTCTACAGTCGAGTGAGTAGACTCTTAGATGATCATGAGAGAATTTCAAATTCTGAAATGAGCTCAATATCGATCTTGATTTTGAGATTTTACATGTGAAACTCTATTTCCTGATCGGAAGAAGAAGAAAGTTGGAAAAGAAATTCGAAAGCCATGCATAGATGGATGAGCTATAAGATTAGGAAAATTTTTCGATGATAACGATTGATGGAGGATACACGAAAGATTAATGAATTCAATTCGAAATGTGAAGATTCTGTGAATTTTTGTATTCGCTGAAGTTGCTACTGAAATATTCGTGAGAACTCAAACTTGGAAAAATTGGGCCCATTTCTCACAATTGTGGTCACTCAATCAGTGATATGAGATAGAACTAGTTTGATCAGAGTATTCATGAGTTTTATTACTATATTCTTCATCAGATAAAACACTAGGGGAAGAAATCTGATCGATATTTTTTTTGAGTATATTGCTGAATAATCATCTCTTTTACTTCTTTTTCATGCCCACTCATTTTAATACTTCTCAGATAATCCAGCGAGTACATTTATATATCCAGATAAAGTGCTACAACAGCTCAACTCTTCTATCATCATATTTATTATTCTGAGCTATGGAATATAATACGTCTGGCTGACAATAATAAGATCGATACTAGCAGTGTATAGTAGTGCAACTATCTAGGTTTACCCTTTTAGCTCAGCATTCCCGGTGAGAGCACTTTTTCTTCACTCCTGGCATTCTTCTCCATTTGCTATCCTCTCTCTCTCTCTCTCTCTCTCTCTCTCTCTCTCTCTCTCTCTCTCTCTCTCTCTCTCTTTCTCTCTCTCTCTCTTTTTCTCTCTTTCCTCATTCAGAGATCTTTTTTCTACTCTACTCTACGGGAATATTGGCCTTGATTGGGGCAGAGAATATATAACTTTGCCCATAGCTTACATCTTATATATTAGATGGAATAATTTGGGTGCCTAACAATTGCTTGAATCTCTTCGATATTCTTTGGATCCATGTTTTGGGCAAGAATAATTAGCTTTACTGGACTTACAAGATTGAAATACTGATGATGATGATAAATGTGATATGAAGTTATAAAAATCAACCTAAAGATAGTGAAGATAATGGGAATAATAGCCATGGTGAGGAAAAGAATATCAATTCAAGGATGCAAAAAATATGAGCACAAGCACACATACACATAGGAAAAGAAAATGTTGTATGTCAAAATCGAATAGTCATCTTTAGTGATGTTCTTTCTCTCTCTCTCTCCGTTTTTTTCTTACTTATATTCGAATCATTTCGTGTCCAAACGTCAACTAAAATGTGACGCTCAAGTGGATACGAATTGATGATTTGCTTGATATAGCATGATTTGCTGTTGACCCTCTACTCTTCTCTTCTCTTCTCTCTCTCAGTATTTCACTGATTTTGCTTCTGTCCAAACCAGGATTCACAGCCATGAACCATCCTTTTTCGTGCTCTTTTACTCATAACATCCATAAGCTGGTACCACTACTGGTACCATTACACTTGAAGCATTCGATAGCATACACATACATACACATTCACATACATAGGCTCACTTGACTTGGTAAATCGGATTAGACACGGCGATCTGACTCGATGGCATTTTTACATCGATCCATACAGCCCAGATTAACAGGACCACAATACTGAAGGCACGTCTACTCTATGCCCTACAACATATATGTATCTTGTCTGATAAGCAATTTAGTGATGAAGAGAGAGAGAGAGAGAGAGAGAGAGAGAGAGAGAGAGAGAGAGAGAGAGAGAGAGAGAGAAATGAACTCGATATTAAGTTAATGAAGGATTGTTTCAAACACAAATTTGATATCACTTATATTGATATTCACAGATGAACGATTATGATACAAAACTGGGCATTCTTGATTCAATCAATTATTGTCAAAAAAATGAAGAGATAGAAAATTCTTTGTCTATTTAGGATACAACAATTGATGATGATCAACAGTAGCCTTCATGAAGACTGTGTGAAAAAAACATATACACAGCAGAAGATGAATGAAATTCCTAGTGTAACGGTAGAAGGTAGTAAGACTATCTTGACAAACCGTTTGGAATACTGTGAGTGACAAGAGATGAAGATTTGTGGATTGGAGTAGAAGCCAACGAAATGAATGTGTAACAACACAGTTGTATGGGTAAAGTGAAATCAATCCTCACTAGACATGGAATGATACGGAAAGTAGATTCATTGGAGGCTTTACCATTTTCACTTTTATCTGTTTATGTGTGTGTGTATCTGATTCACATTCTATGGAAGCCTCGTGATGACATCACATTTGTGCAAATATTAGCAAATTTATTCCTCGGTTGGATCAGAAAATTGGAATTTTTTTTTCTTCTCCATCATCATTTTCTGTATTGCATGGAGAGTATGAAGAGAGAGAGAGAGAGAGAGAGAGAGAGAGAGAGAGAGAGAGAGAGAGCTAATCGGAAAATAGGATATGTGAACATGTATGCCTAGATGTACATCATAGACATACACTCTTCAGTTCTGATGTATTCGAGCGCCTATGAAGACGGGTAATTAGGGAAAAGTTCATTATCAGTTAATAGGATTTCAAGAACACAATATCATGCTGTTCTATTCACACTCGAAGCTCATCAAAAAATTTTTTTCTATCTCTCTCTCTCTTTCTGTACTCTTGTTGATGTTCTAACCCTTTTCCTCATCCTTTCCATGACTCTGTGTGTGTGTACATGTGTGTACACTGTTTTCCGCTCTTCTCATTGGGATTGCTGTCTAGTCGCCTTTGGATGGCATCCACAAGAGAAATATAAACGATGAACATGCAGCATCAATCATTGGTGCATTCAGTAAAATTAGTCCTCTGAGAGAGATGAAGAGCTTTCTTTTGCTTGATACAACAACATCCACTACACAGCAATGAAATTAGTGCCACTAGTGTAGCACTGTCACAAGCACCATCGTTATTATTATTATGGAAAAAGGGTTTTGTATGCATCAGTGATTGGATCAGATGAGAAAGAGAGAGAGAAAGAGAGAGAGAAGACACCAACAAACGAACATGTTCATCGATCCAAAGAGTATCTGTGTGTGTGAGTATACATGTATTCTGATGTGAAGACAATCAACAAGTACGTATTCATACTAGAGGATATAACGTGAATATGTTATGGAATTCAGGTGAAAAGAGAAAATATCCTCTCCACACACACATACTCTCATGTACTATAAGTAAAACGCTAGATCAAAAAATATACGCAACCAATATTGTCTAACCTAACTGTAAAACTATCATTTGCACAGCATGAATGATGAAATATACTATCATTCATGTCATCATATTTTTTTTGGAAAAATTGTATCGAGTTAAGCATCAAAAAACATCTGTATACCCAGAGGTGTATGCTTTTGTGGGTTATATTTCAAGCATGAAGAATCAAAATATATAGATATATTTATGTGATAAAATTTATGGTATGTAAAATTCATTGACCGATAAATTTTTTTCGTTGGAAAAATTTTTTCCTCACGTCATACATGATGATGATCATGACCATTTTGGGTATCATTGCTTTCGTTTCAAAATGATAAAAATCGAGAAGAAAAGTTTCAAATAATCATCATGAATGTGTATCATCTTACCTACTTCGAGCGGCAAGAACCGATCGAACTGCACATACTGGTTCCCTGGTTTCACCAACCAAAAAAGTAACATCACATAATTCCGGCATACTGGCCAAAAATTTCATATCTTCAGCCAGTCCAGTCTTATTTTCGTATACAGAATAATCTGTCTCATATTCATGATCAATCAGCTCATCTTCAACCGATTCTTGTGGCTCATTAAAACCGATCAATCGTGGCGGTGATTTTATACCGGAATCATAACATTTATCAGTATCACTTTCACTTGGATCATCGGTAACCAATCCAATGGATGAAGGTCCACGATCACTTGAGCCACCGATTGCTTGAAGACAATTAATATCACCACTTCGAAGTCCAGTCAGATCATCTTCATGGGGACTTGCTGATTTGGTATGCTCAGATAATGATAAGCCGGGTGATGTATCACGCGATCGGTGTTGATCCTGTAAGCATAAAACACAATTGATCAAAAAATGATCACGTTCACGTTTGATCCTATTATTATTACTACTTCCATTCATTTGATTAAAACACTCAGCCTTATGCATGTATACATGTATATAACGCTCGAAATCATGATAAAGTTGATTGAACTGTTTCTACGTGTATGTCTACCAATAGTCTATCTCCACAAGTTCTTTCATTACTATCACTACTTAATATGATGCTTTGTCATCATCATCAAATTCTTCTTGGATTTTCATTGTCAATGGTCATGCAATGACGTTCACTGACCAATTCACAAGAGAATTTTCTGTCTTCTTTCTTTTCCCTATGTGTATATACATGTGTATATATATATGACGCAATGTGCTGGTGTACATATATTCTTTGCCCTTTTCAGAATATGATTCATTTTTGGACAATAGAAGCCTCATGATTATCGCATAAGGCTCAAGTGGTCATTCTGTGACATAAAGTGTGTGTGTGTGACTTTGATTTACGTGATGTCTGGAATGTTCATGTATAACTTTGGAAAAAAAAAGGAAAGACTAACATTGAAACTATTTATATATACATGTATGTATTTGGGATGAATTTCCTTTCTCACTTCATAACTTTGTATCATGCAATTTATTCAAATTTTCCAGATATGAAAAAGGAAAATACAACAATGTTCTTGGGTTGAGCGATTTTAAAATTAGCAAAAGATACGGAAAAAAATGAAACAATATCACAATTATAGTAGACAATATTTTATTGATCAAAATTTTGAAATCAAAATAATAAAACTTTTCCAACAATAACAAAAAATTAACAAAGAATTGGTACAATCAATTATTAAAGGACTTACCTGACTTATTGAGCCGGGAAAACTTTCATCATTACTGTTATCATTACACGTGGTGACTGCTATAAATTGATCAGCAATCTGATTCAATATACTTAAATCACTTTCAAAAGACGTGTAGTCTTCGGACATCATCGAACTATGTAAGGTTTGTAGCATTTAAACCAACTTAAAAACTTCACATATACACATATTTCATCACACAAAAACATTGATACCATTGTTATCCGTAAGAAGTGCCGGTCAATTCACAGGACAATTAACAATATTTATTCTTCAAGCTCATATTACACAGTTTTTTCCATTATAATAGTAACGACTATCAACTTATTTGATTGGGATCAAAATTGGATTATACATAGAATACACTATTTCTACCGAGAATCAACTCAAATGCAACCAAACATAACAACAAGTGTGTCTTCGAATTCGCGCTCAAACTAGGGAAAGTGTATAAATCATATGGGCTTGATATGGGAAATTATGGACTAATTAAATAAATAATAACAGGGTTGATACCTCTCTCAAATCGATACACACATTGTTTGCATCAGTCTCTGTCAAGTATTGGAACTAATTTTTTTATCATTGCTTCAACGATAAAGTATAAATGAAATAAGAACAAAAATTCTTACAAAAGGTGAAGAAAGAGGGAGAGAGAAAGAGAGAGAAAGATGTGATCCCTTATGTTAAAGCTAGCTCTACTCCTATCATCTGAGCATTCTGTATTCAACTGTTCTGAATTTGTTCTGATTCGAGAGAGAAAAAGGACAAAATTTATCTCCTTCCATTCCAATCATGCTCACCAACTTTCCCGCTCTCTCTCTCTCTCTCTCTCTCTCTCTCTCTCTCTCTTCCACTGATGAATGAACGCAATCTCTATGGTTGCTCCAAGTAACGACCAAAGCATCGTCATCATACATGTACACGTTCACCCATGTTCATGTTCATGTGGATTCCAAATGAATCCAATATACAATATATATCGTCCACATGCAACAGTCTTCGCTTGACTGATACTTACCTCTGTGTATGTTGCTGCTAGAGCATCTTTTCCTCTCTATTTCTCCTTCCTTTTCTCTCCTCTCTCTCTTCCTCTCTCTTCCTCTCTCTCTCTCCCTTCTCCTCTATCATCTTCATCTGATTCATTCACTTCTCATCCTCATTTTTTTCTCCTCTTCCTTTCACATGCTAACAATCTTCTCTCTTTCTTTCTTTCTTTCTTTTCATATGTTTCACCTGTCGATGTGGTAATGTTAATTTTCATTCCAGCATCTCTCTCTCTCTCTCTCTCTCTCTTTCTTTCTTTCTTTCTTTCTTTCCTTCTCTTTCTATTGCTTTATACTTCCTATTACTTTAAGGCTCATAATTTGGAAGCACGCTGCACGCTTCTGAGCACGATTCTTGACTTTACTTTTTAGAAGCTGGTTAACTAACTAACTATCTAACTAACTAAAAATTTAACTCACACTCGGTTGTTCTTCATTTACTTTTTCCTTCTTATGTTATACCAGTCAAAATAGTATGATTACGATTGTAAACAATGTGCTTGACCTCTAAATCAAACGGATGATAGATCTCGATCACGGCTTTTGACACTCTCTCAAGAACTATTGCCAATATAATATGTGTGTGTATATATTACACACTGAACAATAGTTTCAAAAATTTTCTTACTCTTCATTAACAATGTTTGTTTTATGAGCGAGCAGAAAGAGATGCTGATGAAGGCAGAAAAAAAGCAAAATAATAAACAAAAACATTTAAACAGCTCTTAAACCATTTCGATTATGGTCCTCTTCCTTCTGCCTTGCATACTTGAGTCCACACACATACAGACCACATTTCAGGTCAAGAGTCAAGTTTGTCTGATCTTTCACTTTCATGCTTAACACCATGATTATTGTCTCTCACACAGTATATTATCACTCTCAAGTGTAAGCACGAAAAGAGATCAAATATTTCAACTTTCCTCTGTGTGTATGCCTATTTTCATCATGTTGTCAATCATCGCTTGAGGCTAATTTCCGTTACGCGCTTACACTCTCTGATTAGCTTGCGAAAAGACAAGCTAAAAGGCAAATGTTGTCGAATTGAATCATCCACCATCATCACTGGACATGATTACACTCAACTCATGAAGTCAGTGGAAATTTTACCCCTCTAACCAATGTGTGGGATGTGGGAGGAGGAAGAGGAGGAGGAGAAAGCATATCGTTGATGAGCAAGAGAGAGAGAGAGAGAGAGAGAGAGAGAGAGAGAGATGAGGATGGGGATAGGAACTTTCTCTCTTTCTTTCTCTTTCCTCATCTTTCAAGATGAATTTTCAAGCCGCAAAGAGCGTTTTCGAAAGTTCTCTCTCTCGTTTTTGGCACAACTTCAGAGCTACTACTACTTCAAGCTCTGAAAACCTAGAAGAGCCGAAAATTTTGTGTATGTGTGTTTGGCCCGCCGGAAGAGAGAGAGAGAGAAGAGATGCTCTGGCGTATCTTCTTCTCTTCGCTCATCCTTTTGAGCTTTTTCTTGACTCTTACTTCTTCTTCCATCTCTCTTCCAACTCGTTCCGTTTCTCATCTGCGTTCGAGCCTTATTTAAAATTTTTCTCTCTCTCTTCATCCCGCCTCTCTCACTGCATACTCTCTCTCTCTCTCTCTCTCTCTCTCTCTCTCTCTCTCTCTCTC
>QZCP01000357.1:105702-240576 GCA_003956705.1 Brevipalpus yothersi
TCTCTCTCTCTCTCTCTCTCTCTCTCTCTCTCTCTCTCTCTCTCTCTCTCTCTCTCTCTCTCTCTCTCTCTCTCTCTCTCTCTCTCTCTCTCTCTCTCTCTCTCTCTCTCTCTCTCTCTTCTTCTCACTTGCTTCTCTTACAGACTCTCTTTCTCTTAACATTTCTCATCTTTTGTCTGAAGATAAGAGAAGACGAGGAAGAGGAGGAAGAAGAAGAAGAAGATGAAGATGACGAAGAGTAGAGATGCTAGTGTATGACATTACCATCGGTGTGTGTCCTCTTTTTTTTGCTCTCTTCCTTTTTCGTCTTTCTCACTCTGGTCGATACACTAGTTTTCCACTCGAATAACTAATTAATTGGTGGAAAAAGTGAATGATATCTTCAATTAACTCAATATTTTTAGAGTGAAATAGGAAAATTATTTAAATTTTCAAATTGATCTTGTGGCAAAGTTCTAGCAACTCACACAGATACATATTCATCTTCATCTGTTCCTATGTGTTCTTCGAATAATAATCCGATATTCTCATCACCATCACCATTATCATCATCCCCATCATATTTTTTGTATATACTAGCATTTTCAATTGTGTTAACAACAACTACTGTTCACACATTTAATATTGATGTGCAACAGGCATTCATACATCGTGGTCCACCGGAAACCTATTTCGGCTATTCAGTTGCTCAATATCGTGATGCGGGTCAACCATGGGTTGTTGTCGGAGCTCCACTAGGCTCTAGTCTAAAGTATGGTTTGACCAAGGAAGGTGCTGTGTACAAGTGTCTTCCAAGATCACCATCATCATGTCAAATAATACAATTCGATACTGCCGGTAATCGTGATATACAGTCCAAAAATGGTTCAAGAATACAAACGGAAGAGAAAAGTAATCAATGGTTCGGTGCAAGTGTCCACACATCACGAACATCCAGCATTATCGTCGCCTGTGCACCACGTTATGTGTATTTTTCGTATAATCAAAAACGTCGTGATCCGGTGGGCTATTGTTACGTATCACGTGGAGCATTTACCGCTATGACCCCATTGGCACCATGTCGCCTACAGGAAAAATGGGGTTACCATCGGTTGGGCTCATGTCAAGCAGGATTTTCGGCCACAGTTGATCCATCGGGACGTTATGTGATGCTGGGTGCTGTGGGTAGCTACTATTGGCAGGGTAAAGTGTTCTCATATGATCTTCACAATTTAACTAGTCTACCGTATGAGACCACCGAAGGTGATCAACAGTTTGATGATCAATATTTGGGTTATTCAATTACTAATGGCAATTTTTCTGGTCGTCCGGGACGGGCTGATGTGGCTATTGGCCAGCCGAGAGGTGCTTCTCTCAATGGCCAGGTTGTCGTGATGACCCATGATATGAAACATATCAACAATATTACCGGAGACACTATGGGTGCATATTTTGGATACTCTCTTGCCAGTGCTGATTTGAATGGTGATGGCCTAGATGATATTATTATTGGTGCTCCAATGTACACCAAGCCGGAATCGAAAGATAAGAGTTACGAACATGGCCGAGTTTATATTGCTTATCAAAAATATCCTGTAAGTGAAACTATTTAATCGGTTAATCATTCGCTTTCATCAAGCTCGAAATCATAGTTCATTTGAAAGTTTGATAAGCTACCGGAGAAATATCATCTGGACTGAAAGTCCTTTGACCAATCATATTGAAATGGATTGATTGTGATTGTTACATTGAATTGTTTGATCACTGCATTCCATTGTCATCAAGCCGATGAAGAAGCTTGAAAACAGATAAAACTTCTGACTTAACAAGATTACAATGGAAGGATAGAAATATTTTTCTGAACAATCATAGATAACTGTTTTTTTAGTGATAACCTCATGATTCAATCAGAAAATTGATCAGATTTTTTATTCACATGATCACATGCAAAATATTTACACTTCGTTCTTGTGAGCTCTTATCGATTCAAGAGGTTGATTTTGTTTATCATCAACATTCAATTGATGACGAAATTTTTTCGGGAATTTTTTCTTCCCCAAATGATTAACCTGTTTCGAGGAAAACCCGAAAGTCTGCTCAGGTTTTCATTGAGAAGCTTGTCAAAATTTTCAAAATTCTAAGAATTCTCAGAATTGATGTGTTTTTTTCGAATTTATCTCAATAGACTTCATCTTATTTTGCCCCTCAAAATTCATTAGTACCACAGATTAGGTCGCTTTTGAAAACGAAAAACATAAAGGAAAATAGAGAATGTTTCCATTTCAAGCCGCAATCATAACTGCTGTTAGGCGAATTTCTTTGAAAACTTGAAAGCTTTTCGAAAATCACCGGCTATTGCTCTCTACTATACTCATCATGAATTCATGCTATGTATACACATACACAACTTTCTTTCTCTCTCTCTCTCTCTCTCTCTTTGAATGCTGAATTGAGTCCAAAATTTGGAATGTTTTTCCCATCAGCATTATGATGATCATTACTTATGCCTCCCGTCTAGTGAAGAGTAACCAATCGACAGAGTAACAAACTTTTTTCTCTCTTTTATACATTATTATTATACAAACTTTACGAGTCCGAGCTGAAAGTTACTGTATCAGCATGTATACGTCTGGTATTTATGTATCTATGCATGTGTAGTTGTTTAGTTAAGAGTTTTGTTTTCACTATTTCTTCAGCTTATCTATTCCCACATACACACACTCATTAATGGGTCAAAAGTAGCAAAATTTGAAACATTCTACTGAATTCACTTGTCTCTCTTTCCATTGAATATATACACAAATATTCATAGTTTGCCCTGGAGGCATCAAAATTTGATCATTTTGATTGACTGACAGATGGTTTAGTAAGAAATTTAGTAAGAAAAATGAAGGGGTAATTGAACTTTTTCTCGCTTTAACTTTCCAGATCGTTCTTGAGAACTGAACTTCGATATTTTATTTTGATAAGCTCATACACAATTATCGTTACAAGCTTCAGCAGTCCTCAGTATGTTGAACCATGTGAACGTCTTCTCTGTCGATAATATATATATCAAAACAAAATTAGATTTGATAAGAATCAACGGAAACCTTTGGACCATAAAGCGGATATGAAAGAGCTGACATGCAAATGGGCCTTCAAAACAGTCATCCAAGAAAGTCACTACTTTTTGCTGCATCCTTCTCTCTGGAACACATCATCGACATGGTCGACATCAATTTCCTTTCCATATTTTTTCTATTTTCTCCTTCATTAAGCTCGATACTTTGATGATTTCCTCCTCCATTCATAGTCTGAAATCTTTATGCATTGGAAATTTTCGAGGATCACAATTTTTTCTTTCATCAGATTCCAAACGGATTGACATCTGAATACTTTGTTATACACTCAGAGAGTAGTCAAGTATCTTTGAGTGTGTTTTGTCTTATTTTGGACCCTCTAACCACATTCCGGGAAGATTATTTTCACACAGCCAATCAAGCATAGTATGTAGATAGTGTGTGGATAGTGGAGAAAAAACACCAATATTTATGATTATTGTAATGCTCAATATACACACAATTCCTTATTCTTCTCACCTCAATAGTGCAAATAAGCATGTAAATTAGTTGCTATCTTTATTCAAGTATTCAAGTGTGTGTGGTAAAAGTGCTGCACAAGCAGCAGCATTACTTTTCCCAATCACTTTCTCATTACATCATCTCTTCACTTTTTCGCTCGTATGTGAAGCTTCTTCTTCCATCTCTTCTTCATCCAATTCCTCATCTCACATGTCATCACTGACATCTCTCTCTCTCTCTCTCTCTCTCTCTCTCTCTCTCTCTCTTGGATCTTTCAATTGAGTTGCTTATGCACAAGAGCTTTGATCTCGGGCAATATATATTTTCTCAAAGGAATTTACGGGCCTGAATCATTGAGCCAAACAAAATGAACAAGTCACTAGAAAGAAAGGCTAGAAGAGAGAGAGAGAGAGAGAGAGAGAGAGAGAGAGAGAGAGAGAGAGAGAGAGAGAGAGAGAAACGATAAGAGATCGACCATTGACAGGACCTAAATGACTGGAATAAGGACTCTGAAGCACTTCCATCACCAGTTTACTTTTCTCTATTTACGATAGTGAATATATGTATGAGAGAGACTATGTATGTTCTTTTATATACATCGTTGGAATGTGTAGGTCCATACTCATGGTGGAAGATTCAAAAGAGTGTGGATAAAGCAACGATCACTTCATCCAAAGTGCTGTACAAGTTATAACCTCAAATATAAGATAAATTACTTTGTTCATCTTTATTCTGATTTCAGAGGTGATGGGTGCTCTTTTTTATCGGCAAAACTTGATGAAAATTCTTTTTATGAGCCAAAGAAGGTTAAAATCACAAATTAAATGAAAACAAGTAATAGACATAAACATACCTGAACTTAAGATACACCTGTAACTTTAGGGTCATTTCCTGGATGTGTTTCTTGAATGTAGGGAAAATCCTCTTTGGCTCACCTCCGTTGATGATCTGAATACATTACTGTCTCCTAGAACAGGCTAAATTCCAGCTCTTTTCACATTTTCAGATCTTGATGATCAATAATTAAACAATTGCATTGATTCTTCTCTTCTCTTCTCTCTCTCTCTCTCTCTCTCTCTCTCTCTCTCTCTCTCTCTCTCTCTCTCTATTCGAATAGGGATCTTTTCGAATCGGTGATAAACTGGATGGATATCGACATAGAGGACGTTTTGGTAATGCTGTTACAAGTTTGGGTGATGTCAATTTAGATGGTTTCGAAGGTAAGTCTATTATGTGAATTACTGTGAGCTTAATTAGCATTATCTTGATTGAATAATTGGAAGAAGAATTCATTTGAGCAGGTTAGTTTCTTCAGTGGTTCATCTTATGGAATTTTGTTTTTCATGATCATGTATCGATGTAACTTTTTTCTCATTTCCAATGCATCACAAACTAATGAATTCATCGATTGAATAGTGGAATATTTTCTCTCTCTTTACTTCGATGAACATGACTAATGAACGGATGCTTTGTTTACATTTTCTTCTACACCGCTTCCGGAGATGTGAATCAATGATCTGAGAGAAATATGAAAAAGGAAACGATAAAATTGTTCGTCAAAGTCATATTTGAGCAGTATTGATATCTTGAAGCTTCAAATTTTCGAAAGTATCAATTAATTTTTTCAGCACTGACCAATAATGTAGGTCTTCCTAAGTATTTGCTATGGTGGTCAAAGTTGCGAAAGAATATCCGCAATCCTTGTCTAATAATGTTCTAGTGGTTTTTTACAGAGGGAATAGCAGTTCCAAATGAAGTTAATTGATAAAAATTTCTTGAGATGCTAGTTCATTCACCACAAAAGTGGAGTTTTTGTGTAGAAAGTTCTATTTCTTGTAAGATTGTGTCAAAAAAGAGTTAATTTAAGAGTCCGTTCACTTCCTGGAAGACTTTCTCATTTCTTCTAGACTCAATTAAGTTGAGTTATATGAACAAAAAACGAGTCATTTTACTAGACCTCGACAGAGTTATGAGCTTTTAAAACTTCTTTCTGGTATCTGTTTTGTCTGATATTATGAGCCATGCTAGAGAAATCTGCAAATTTTTATTCTGAATTCCATTTTTCCCTCTGAAAACGAGCAGAAGAATATTATTCTCTCTAAAGCAACCAGCATACTTCATTGAAGTGAGTACAAAATCTAAAATTGAGATACTCTTTCGATTATGCTATTCAGGAACTTGATATCTGTCAGAACTCTGGTACCAGACACCATCGATTGTTTTGGAGGAACAATTATACAAATTAATAATTAATAATTATACAAACATTGCTATTTTATAAGCTCTAAAGAAGTTATTTATTCGTCTTTAATCTCCTTTTGAAACCTACCTCAGCTTCCCTTATTACATCCGTTGTCTGATGCATGATTGTTGTTGTATTGTGGGAAAGTTTTTTCAGTTTCGAACTATTCTAGTCAATCAGTTATGTTGTCTTATTCACATACACCAACCACACTGGATGGAAATCTTTCAGAGAAACTTTTTTTCCGCCTAATAATCTTTGCCACCAAGAAAAGCGGCCAAGAAAACATCTCAAAACACTGGCCTGAATAGGAAAGTTGAATGAATCTTGGCACCAGATTGCCTAAGTTTTCACTCTCTCATATTACTTCTTATGCTTTTTTTTCTCTCTCTCTCTCTCTCTCTCTCTCTCTCTCTTTCTTTCTTTCTTCTTCTCTTTCTTTCATTTTTGGTTCCTCTCTATTTTGGTGAAATCTACAGTGAGACAGTTTTTCACGGTATTCAAGATGGTGGGTGAAAATGTTAACGATTTGCCAAGACATTGAGAAATAAGGCGGAAAAGCATTCTGATTCCTCTTGTTAGATTAGCGGAAATTCTTGAGGCTCTCATGTTGCTGACTGATTTACTGGTCATCCAAACCACCTGTTTGGGCATCATATTTCTCTCTTATTCATGTACATTTGAAAGCCCAGTGCATAAAGAGGAACCGTGACCTCTTCCAAGCTTTATCATATCATATTATATTATATTTTCCCTCACTTCGGTTCTTCTTCATCTCTCTTCTTCACCATTCTATTCAGTCAACGATTTTTAGTTTTGTTTTTGAGATCAGAATACCTCGCCTTTTATACTCGATTATTCTGAATCATTATTCTCTGTATCCACCCAGATTTCGCTGTTGGTGCTCCATATGATGGAAATGAGATGAATGGGGCAGTATACATATTCAATGGTGGAAAGAATGGAATTAATACCACTTACTCCCAGGTAAAAGATATATATATAAAACTTTTGTCTAACCAAATTTGTCCCTTAAGACAGGATATTTGCATTCGATCGAGAAAAGGAAATGATAATTCCTTTGAGAGACAAGCAGAACGAGAATTAAGTACTTGTGTGTCAAATAATCGGTGTTCATGTGATTAATCTACATGTTCCGCACGATATCGATTTCTTTCCACAATGATTCTGAATGCTCAATGATCCTTTTCAGTAGCCACTAGAGAATCATGTAAATACAGTAGGCGAATATACACACAAATGAGAGGTCATTTAATACCAAATATATCGGAATTAGAACCTTTATTGCTCTGATGCCCTTTCTTCTTCCAACATACTCTTGTTCGGAATATATTGTCACAAATTGTAATCTATGTTTTTTGGGATCTCTAGCTCAACCCTAGCTGATACTATAATATTCAATATTCAATATTCTCTTATTAATATACTGGAAGCAAGTCTATCACTTTTTCTCTCGAACAATATCATCTTGATGGACTATCAACCCTGTTGATTAGGTTTATCGTACTTTTTTCACTCTCAACATTATTAATTTTTCCCCATGATGATGATGATCACTATCTCAACCCACAGGTAATTTATGCATCTGATTTTGCTGATCCTGGAATGAAAACATTTGGCTGGTCACTGTCTGGTGGAATGGATCTAGATAATAATGGTTATCCTGATTTGCTTGTTGGAGCATATCAATCAGATCGTGCTGTCCACTTACGTGCCCGTCCAATAGTCAATCTACAGCCAAAGATGACCATTAATCCATCCAAAATAAGTCTCAAGGATAAGCAATGTACCATACCGGATGGTACTCGTGTACCATGCTTTGATGTGGAATTATGCCTTAAATTTAATGGCTCTAGATTGCCTGATCATTTGAGTGAGTGTTCAGTTCATTTTTCTCTTTTTCTCTTCAGTAATGGATATATAATTCACTCAAGAAGATGAGATGGAAAAAAAAATCTCCACCGAGAATAATATCTGTTCAGTAGTATATTCAATGATAATTATTTTCAAGTCATGCTTTGACTTAATAATTATTCATTTTGATCATCTTTTTTCTTTCTTTACCAATTATTACCACAGATTTTACAACCTATTTTCTATTGGATCATAATGAACATCGTCCAGCTCGGGCTTATATTCTCAGTCGTCCAGGACAAAATAGTTATCAAATTAATCATGATTTGTACCAAAATAAGGAGAAATGCGTTAAATTCAAAGTTTATATCGATGTAAGTTGATCCGTTGATTTGATAGTGATCAATTGATTTCAATCTTAATTGATACAGTTCTTGTTCTAATTACAGCCCAATCTTCGAGACAAATTAAGTCCAATTAAACTGGAAGCCGAGCATAGTATAGCTAACTATCGACCTGGAGCTTCAGCTGTTCCACCAGTCTTAAACAATGCTATTAATTACAAAACTCTGCATAAAGTGAATATTCTCAAAAATTGTTCCATGGATGAGTTTTGTATACCTGATCTCAGTCTTACTGCCAAACCGTAAGTTTTGATGGAAATAAAATTAGAAACACTTTCTATTTTTCTCTCACCAAGACTCATTTTAATATTATCTAATCTATTTTTTTCCCATCAGTAATATGGATCCTTACCTGATTGGAACTGGAAAAGAGATTGAATTAAACGTTTCAGTTGTCAACAAGAGAGAGGATGCCTTTGAGTCGATATTCGAACTTGAAATACCCATCGATGTAGAATATTCACACACGGAAGGCACAAAGGTAAATATTTTGCACATCCAAGTATTCCTCTATTCTACATGTGAATATTTACATAGGATCCTCCATGGTAAATAAGCAGTCACAAATGAAAGAGAGAGAGAGAGAAAATAAGCCCTTGGGCTGTAAATGAAAAAGCTCAATAATAGTGCTTTGTAGAGGCTCCATAAATGAGGATCCTATTTTCATCAACGTCAGTTGCTTGATTATAATCATTCTTTATGGGGTGGACAACCCAACACCTACTCAATGAGTACATATATATATGAAGTCAAATAGGGGAAACGAAAGTATATTCTCATACACAGAGACATACATTTTGGGTGGCTCTCAATCAGAGAGGAATGCTATGGAAGTTATTTCTCAATGAAATAAGGCTAAAAGGAGGAGAATGAGGAAGCTAAATGGGAAAAGTAAACTGGAACAAGTTTACTTCATCATTCAGATAATCGGAATCTTGAATGAAAGATAAAGTAGTGGAGAGAAAAACTTCTATGAATTACCCTTTCTGTCAGGGGAAACAGATCGAAAGTAAACGAGCTGGAAATTTTGGTTCATCCCAGATATTTGTCATGATCAATTTATGCTTCTGACAGTTCTTGTCTGCCTTACCAGTATGGAATGTGTGTACGAAAAGTATTTTGTATATGGAAGTGTGTGAATATGTGTGGGAGTTGAAGAAAAATTCACTAGATTATGATATGAGTTAGTCATGTATTGCCTGTCATACTTGGCAACAAGTAGCTGAATCATTGGAAAAAAATTTCTTAAATGTATATAGCTAACTACACGGTGGTCCCAAAGTTTCTTTACATGATAAAATTTATCTCTCTGATTAGATAAAACAATGGCTTGGGTCAAGCTATATTTTATCTAATCTATTTCCGTTGTCCCTTATCATGTAAAGAAACTTTGGGACCACCCTGTAGGTGAATCTGTGTGAATCTTTTTTGTTCATAGAAAAATTTGCAATAACAATTCTTGATTATGAGCTGAGAATATTTATCCTACACATTGTGTGCACATTGCCCCTCAATGCTAATGAGAAGCAATCTCTCTTATTGAGCTGAACTCTCAATTTCTATAGTTTAGCCATCGTGAAATAAAGTAGTGGCTACATTATTCACATAGACTGGAAACAGTAACAAGAGAGAGTATCTAACAAGTTGTGAAGTCAAAAAGAGTCAAAATTGTTAGCTTGTTTTATTGTTTGAAAGATAGCCGCCGGCTAGTGATGATAAAAGAGAAAGAGAGAGAGAGGAAAAGTTAACATCACATGGAATATCATGAAATAGAGAGAGAGAGAGAGAGAGAGAGGGTACATGTATATACAGTGTATAAAATCATTGGAAAGTTTCAATACATGATAAATCCCACAGCAGCTGAAGTGAAAAGCCATGAGAGACTGAAAAATTGATTCATGTGCAAAACACACAATATTTCGATTTTTCCAGCTCACAAGCTTATTCACTTTCGGAATTCTTTTTTCCTCTGTGAATAAGAGGATAAAATTTATCCAAAAATAACAAATTCAAGGGAAAGCGAAAAAATTTTATTGATGTATCTCAAATTTTCAACCATCTTTCTCTCTCTCTTCCACCAGGTACATTGTACTCCCCCGAAGCCAGCAATAACTGGCAAAAACATCCTCAAATGTGACATTGGAAATCCATTTTTGGCCAAAGAAAAGGTAACCATTAGAGTATCTCTCATGAGAATCAGGAATCCCGTAATATAATCAGAATTCAATATCGTCTCTGATTGATTCCCAGTAACTCTCTTACTGAACACTCAGAGAAAAATTGTGTACAGCTTAGTGATTCCAAAAAAAATTTCATGGCATTGAATCATATTTGCTTACTTTTTCCACTCTCTCCTGCAGCTCAATTTCATTGTCCACCTTAAGCCTAAGATTGATATTGTCACCGCTTCGCCAACCTTCTTGTTTTTATTGAGTGTGAATAGTACCAATCCGGAGTTGAATCAAACAACCGCTGATAATCATGTGCAAATATCAATACCTGTTCGAGTTGAAGTTAATCTCACAAGTACAGGGTAAGTTTTGGTTGATGGAAAAAAATTTGCCAATCTTTTTTTCTCCAAATTGTCTTCCCATCAGCATGATTCGAATGCGAGAAAAATTATCGTCAACAATATTCTTCCCATATTATCACCACTCGATCAGCATCAATTTTCAATTGTATTAGAGTAGGATTGCTTGTGTGAAAATTGAATTTGCACATGCTTGGCAAGTCCTACCGAATTCAGTCAACACACATATTCCCTACAAGCGTACTTATGATGGGCTTTTGGAACAAAATTTAGTATACTCTTGATTCAATCCTCGTCCCGAGGGCTTTTCAACGAGCAGTCTGATATTCCAAGTAGTTTTGGAGCTGAATCGAATAGAGAAAGAGAGAAGAAGAGAAAATGTAGGTCATACAATGAATAGAATATTCTCTTTCAAGTGTGAAAAATGTTTCCTCTCTCTCTCTCTCTCTCTCTCTCTCTCTCTCTCTTTCTTTCTTTCTTTCTTTCTTTCTTTCTTTCTTTCTTTCTTTCTTTCTTTCTCTCTCTCTCTCTCTTGAGTTTCTCTTCTTCTTCTTCTACACTTCTGTACTATTAGATTAGCATAGAAGGTGTACTTTACTTTATCCTTGCTCAACAAGTCAAAGTTATTCTCTTTCACTATCACATTATTGATGGAAATTCATGGGATTTCCATTCGATTGCAACATAATGTGATTCAATTTTTTTGTTCAAGAAATTGTCCTCTCCTTTTTAAATATACATCTTAAAATAGAATGTATTTTCTCGCTTTCACCTTTAAGAACTTATTGTCGGATCATCGTTGACTTTCTTATAGAGAACAATTCGCTTGAATATATATTCCAGTATCTCTTTGCTCGACATTCTTTCGGCATCTGGAACACCCAATACAAGGGAACACTCTTTAACATAATATTCAAGATCCGCATCAGTACACTTATTGGCTATCTGATTGAGTCTATTAGTAGCAGAACTGAATTCTTGATCCAAATCGAATAGCTCCAAGGCAGGTCGTGATGGTATACGTAGATTGGGCGGGAAAACAGCTGGCTCAAGAGGAGGTAGAGGTGATTCAAATTGTGGTTTGATCAATTTAAGGGGTTCTCGTATCATATTGAATTCAGTATACGCAGCAATCACTTTTGCCAGAGGCGTATTATCGATGGAATATATTTCTCGCGAGAAAAGTTTTGTATAATCTGATGGAACATCCTCAGTTTCCTGTAGACATGATAGTGGCTCACCAGCAAGTAAACTGATGTCAGGCACAGTATGATAATCACTTACTTCAGGATCATCAGCATCTATTTGATCCAATGGAAAATGTGGTTGTGTAAGAAATTCAATTATTATATCCCTTATCAAGCTATTATCTTCTTTTTCAATATAAGAATCGGTAAACATTGCACTACTACCAGTAACCACAAATTTGCCCATCTCAGTGCCCACATCACCACCACCACCACCGTTGAGATCATTTTTATCTCTACTCGCTCGAAAACTATTCCTACTGGATTGCCTATCTGATGCATTATTGCTGGAAGATGTTGAATTTTCGGAATAAAACGCCACAGTAGGTCGATTGAGCGGATAGCACACAGAGCCAGTGGACATGACACCGATCGCTGGTCTGGTCACATTGAGAGTAGATCCATACGGGTAAACATAGTTGATTGTCTGCAAATTGGCCTCAGGGTTCACTGTATTACTACCAGTGTTTGTAGTGTTTGAACTGGCTCGTAGTTTATTAGCAGCCACCAGCATTCCTCGATTCAAAATTCCATTGCTTACAAGGGCTTCTTTTGGGTGAAAATATTTGTAATAGGAATTTCGAATAACTGCATCTATGGGGGAATGATTGGAAGGGTTCATGAGTTGTTTGAGCTATGACTAGAAAAATTGTGACTCTTTCGAGAATATTGTAGTTGCACATAAGATAAGCTCATTCCATATCATGATAATTGACTAACTTACCGTTAGCCACAGTAATGCCAAAATTTTCTAGGAATGATTTTATATTGCTACCAAATCGTCTATCTCCACCTTCTGTCATCATGATCCACACTTTACCTCCTCCGATGACATATTTCTTTAGGTTGGATAACTTTTTGATGAAAAATTGGAGAAATTCGAAAATAACATTTTTTAGAATGGAGAAAATATTTTGTTTTCTCTCGATAAAGAGGTCCAAAATTTTTGCAATTAAGGAGGAATGATATGATGAGAATTTTGAGCATTTCAATAATCAGTGGAAATTCTAATAATAATATTCACATGCAATATGTAGCTCACCTCTGCCTCACTGTAGGGCTCTCTTGGAGATGCAATGATATAGAGTGATGTATGGTTCAGAATATCGTTTGTTAGATCTTCTTTATTACTTCAAAATTGAAGAGCAAAAAATCAGCATTCATTAGCCTGAGAAAAATATTCATCATGGAAATAGCCTCACCTCATTACCTTATAGCCAGATAATCGTAATTTTCGAGCAAGTACTTTGAACCCATGCTGCTGATCGAATTCATTATTTTTACTCATATCAAACATGACATTGCCACCGTCACTCTTTGAATCGTTTTGCATGATGGTCATTATCAATTTTCACACTTATACACACCAAAATATTCAAAATATTCAAAAAATGTTCAAGCTGAGTTTCTTGAATTTTTTTCCACCAAGAAATGCACACATCAACCTTTTTGGTGTATTTCTAAACATTAACTAGCCATGGAAACGGCATTCCCCAAACTGAAGAGTTTCTCATGCCGAGTACATTGAATCACAATTTTCGAAAATCAACATGACCAGTGTTCTCAACACACATATACACAATTCTAATGATGATATTGTTTTTGCACAATTTTCACCAACAGAGCATCTAATCCGGAACAAATCATTCATAATGCTTCCGAGGTGATTGTCAGTGGTCAGACAACAGCAGATGATTTTGGCTACTTGGTAACTCACGCATATACTGTGCATAATCATGGGCCAAGTTCAATAAAGCTGGCTAAATTTACCATTGTTTGGCCAATTAAAACTTTGGATGGACAACACAATCTATATTTACTTCAAGAACCTCAGATTGACATAACTCGAGGAAGTGATTTTAATCCAGTTTCTGTTGAATGTGGCAAAATTGAGCCAGGAATAATTGATCCTCTACGTTTACCGGTAAGTGTGTGGAGGTTGAAAATTTTTGAAATAATATCTTAATATGGTTGATTTCTTTTTTACTATTTTCAATTTGTCTTTCTAATCTATCACAGAAAGGAAAAGATTCAACCTCTCGGAAATACTCAAATTTCCTCGGTGATGATCCACAAGCATACTTGCTGTCCACGAATAACAGTGATCTAATTTTATCTCGTAACAAGAGATATGTTGTTCATGAAGCTATTGGCGAATCTTTCCTCACACTTGAGGATGCAAAAGTAAGTCTACGTGGATGATTAAAATAGTTTCTTCTCCAGACGCTTGATCATCATTTAATTGCTGATTATCTTTTTTTTGCACTGTCTAGTCATGTGGATTTTCAAGATGCATACAAATCGAGTGTAAAGTGGAAAATTTTGGTCGCCAATCGATAACTTTCACCATTCGATCTCGACTTTCAAAAAAGACTATCACCGAGAAAGGTTTATCAGAATTTCAAGTATCATCAAAGCTGGTCTCAGAAATAACGGAGCTACCTTATGGTGTCAAAAATAATTATATAGCACCAACTGTTACTCAAGTTTCAACTGATGTCAGAGTGATTGGCTTGGATCGAGGTTTACCGATACCTTTGTGGTTGATTCTATTAGCCATTTTGGTTGGCTTATTGTTATTAAGTCTTTTGGCTCTCGCTTTATGGAAGGTTAGTTTGCTGTGGAAAGTTTTGTAACCTCAGAAAAAAATTAACTATTAATTGTTTCAATTTACAGCTTGGTTTCTTCAAACGAGAACGACCTCCACCACGAGAAGATTATGAACCTTTGAGAAATTCGAATGGCTATAGACATCAGAAAGGTGATACATCTTTATGAAAGAAAGAGACAAATAAATATCGATAAATTAAATTGATTGGAATTCTACTCTCGAAACAGTGGTGTTTGAGAATGATTTGTAAAATATTAATTTTGTTATTCACATGATTTTTCCTCTCATTTTTCTTTCCCTTCTTCTTACGTCATCATTTACCTTCTTTCATACTAATTATCATTTATCTCTTTAATTTCACAAGACCTTAATTTGACAAGCTTTAATTTTCAAGCTGATTAACTAATTCAGTTAGCGCTCACCGTTTCTGCCTTCACTCTAGAACACTTTCACGGCCAAAATTGCTTCAAAAGTTAGCGATTAACTCATTTAAAGTCAAAATAAAACTCACTCTTTAGTCGAATGAGTAGCCAAAGATTCATTGATCTTCATAATTATCGCTATCAAAATGAATCGAAGTTCTATCGAGAATAATAATAATAAAAAAAATTCTAAATTTTTCTCTCAAACTCTCATCTTTCTTGAATGAAACAAATCATTTCAAGTAATTTTAATGATTCGAGTAAATTAATGAAATCAGTCTGAAATCAAATCTTATCTGTATCAACAGTTAATCATTATTCCTACATTTCAAGCTCACTTTCTCACTACATGTACGTGTATGAGCCATACAAGATAGCATCTCAGTCTCAATGAGCTTATAACTGTAGACAGAAATCAACTTAATGCACTGTAAGATCATTTTAACCATGTTGATAATATCGATTATTGGTCATCTATCTTCTTGCCCTTTGGAAGGATGGAAGAGTTAATAGAAAAGTTAGTTGAGCCAATATAAGTACAGACTTGAAGGGTGTCAATCAATCTTCTCAATTATTTCGCTGCCACCATCAACTCTCCATAGAAGAAGGCATGAATACATCATCTTTCACATTATGGTCAATATTTTTCGATTTTACTGGAAGGAGAGCTCAGATGAAATGAGATTTCCAATTGGTTACCATGCACCAGGAGAAATATTGTTTTCAATTAAGGTGTTGTTATCAAGAAAAAAGCCATGATCTTGAAATGATTTAGGTTCAAATTTACAAATTATCATCATCATAATTAGTAATTAGCTGTATCAGCCAAGATAACTGATGACTGGTATCGGAGAGAGAAATGTTTTGTCTGGTTTGTCGATGAGTTTTCGATATCACACCTCTTATCGGACGGAAAGCTGATTCACGAATTCAGTCGGTTCACAGGAAAAGTTTGTCTCGACTGAATGCATGGTAAATTGATGGGACTTAATTTGGATCAAAAGAATTGAAATAGTTTCTTCTACCACCCATAAAAAAATGAATTGCACTCTGAAACTGTTAATTATCCCAGAGAAAGGGAGAAGAGCTTTAAAAAATTCGCGAAATAAATGAGAGACAAGATGGTTTAGGCCAATGAGCTGAGATCATTTGTTACTCAATCAGGAACATAAATAAGCCTTCAGTGAACCAGGGCTGTCAGAAGATAAAAATACTGTTGTTCACAAAAATATACGCTAATATGAAGTAAATCTTCGAAGTAACAGACAACCATCGATGAGAGTTGGGGAAATAGAGGGAAGAAAAATATTTTCTTTTTGGTCCCAAAAGTTTTCGGAGAAGAAGAAGAAAATATTCAAGAATTGTTAAAGTTAGATCAACAAGATCTTGAGGATGGCCTATAAATGCTACCGGGCTTAATGGAGGAGAAATTGTAAAACGAGCATTGCTCGATCTACCAATAACGGTAGTAATTTCACAGTTAACGAGATGGAAAAATACATATGTAAATGGAAAAAAAGGACATACAGGAAGAACTTTTAAATTGATGTAAGGAATCAAATGGGCAAACCTTGAAGGACAAATATGTGGTGAGGAGAGGGAAATATTATAGAGATATAACCTCTTAGCGATGACCACAGAGATCATTTCCTTCAAGCTTTTCTTTTCCTTTCATGGTGGAGCTCATCTTTTTCTTTTCCCTCTTCTCCTTCTACTTCTATCTCATCTTCTTCTTCTTCTTCTTTTTCTTTTCCTTTTGAGTCAACAGTTTGTCTTGAATCTTTAATGCTTGGAGAGTTGGAGTCAGCTTCAGCTATACTCTTTCCAGAATTATCATCAACTACGGTTGTCATTTTTTCCGAGACCACATCCGGGGCTGAGTGTCTTCGCTTTTTGTTGATTGAGTTCAACAACGACTTCTCATCTGATGGGGGATCATTTTCAGGTTGAGGTGATCTCACCACCTGAGGAAGTACGCTTGGGGAAGGTCTCTGTTGTTCTTGCTGGGAAGGTGAGTCTCTGTTCCCTGTTATTGACAAATCTTGAACTTCTTTCTGTTGATAGTCCTTGGGAGATTGCGTCTCATGTCCAGCATGAGAATTACCCAGCATACCTTGATGATGGGCTGGTTGAGTGAGCTGAGCTTGAGAGAGGACTTGATTCTGCTGATTACTAGAAACTTGATCCCTTTTTGGTGAAGAAGTAATTGTCCTCTGAGGCTCTCTCGAACTGAGAGGATTTTTTTTAAGCTGATGATGATGAGTCTTGCGAACCAAGGATAGACACGTATCCCCTTCACCCAATTTTTTGCACTCTAATCCATAGACAAGTAGTGTTTGATGAGGTGAAAATGAGCACCATCCTCTCTCATGTACGAAAAATGGATGCTCCATGGGTGCCTCTATAGTATAATAACGAGTAGAAGGTCCACTAATTTGAACAGCAGGTGTTGTTGTCATTGGATGAAAATTTCTAGAAGAAGAAGAAGACTGATCTTGGATTTCTGGGGAATCAGAATTTCTCATCTCAAAAGTGATCCAGATGGAACAGTTCTCAATATTTTCCTTAAGAGCAACAATTCTACTAGAATCAATTGAAAGATTGGGAGATAATAAGGCACTTCGAAAGAAGTCTTGGGTCACCATCTCTTCAATGGGCTTCTTTCTTCCATCACCCAATTGGATGAGTGAACCCTTCTGAAACTGTACATGAACTTTTCGGCTTCGACTAAGAATATTGCCACCTTGATTAGAAGTTTTTGTTGATTGAGCTGAACATGAGGTTGTCCTAGGAGTATTGATAGTGCCCTGATTTCTAGATTTTGGCTTGGCTGGATGACCATTCACTCTTGGAGAATGTGGCAGCTTCTCTGGTTTAGATCGATTTTTATGGCAAAATGATGGTGAAAAAGTCGAGCTATTCTGACTGATAATTGCAGCATCATCAGCTTCTTTTCTGCGAGCCAAAGTATTAGCAACAGAAGGTACGATATGTTGAGAAGTATTCTTTGACCCTCCATCGGAAGTTTCCGAAGTCAAGGGCACAGGTGAGTATGGAAATCGAGATCTTTGAATATCTCTGATTGAGTCAAATGGAGGAGCAGACATTGGAGCTAATTCTTTGCCGGCAACCGAGTGTAGAGACTCTCGTGAGCGATGATCTATCTGTATATCTGGAGGACGAAGTATACGATGTTTGCGACTACCTTCTTTACCTTTCGGTACATGAGATGGTGAAGAGCAATTCTGATTCATCATCGATGGGGAAGTGGTAGCGGATGAGGAAGATGGTGATTCACATCTTGTTATATTATTATTGTTCTTATCATTCCCACTACTAATGATATTATGAGGTCTAAATGCCAGCGAATTGTTTGAATCAACAGGTTTAAATTTGAAAACCTGGTCACCAATAAGATTATCAGTCTCACCAAGAGTATGTTTGGCTCTTTTCTCATCAATATTACTATTGATATCCGAATTTTCTCTCCTCAAATCTTTACTACCCGTACTTCGTGGCCAATCTGACAAGAATTCATTATTTCTTGCCATTCTCAACGACTCTTCTCCGGACGAAGAGCGAGCTGCTACCAGTGAATGTGGATGCTGCTGCTGATGTTGATGTTGCGGTTGATCAGTTGAGGAGCCAATCGATTCAAATACCCATCCTGAAGTGTGAAGATTTTCACAACTATTTGGCGGTGTTAAATTAAAAGTTAACTGTTGAGTGGGTGACTTGATAGTCGAATTTATAGAATTTTGAGGTCCAATTGATGCATTTGCTGCTGCTGCCGCTGCTGCTGCAGCAGCATTTACAATGGAGCCAGATAAAGTTGATGATTGACTGGCAATATAATTGATTGACAAATGACTCAATGACGAACCATGGCGTAAAGGTGATGTAAAAGGAGATAGTGTGGGCGAAATTGGATGTCCAGGCAAGTGATGATGATGATGATGGGAACGCAATGTCGGTGGGGATGAAGTGACTGGATGAGAAGAAGGAGAAGAGGAAGATGATTGGGTTGGCTGTTGAGAAGAAATCATAAGACCCGTGGTGGACAATGGCGAGCTTGAGGTGAAAAAGCTTTGATCAACCATATCATAATTAAAATATGTTGGTCGACCAGTTGGCGGTGCGCTTGATGGTGGTGTTGGCACAAAAAAAGGGCTAGTCGGTGGTCCTGAACCGGTGGAAGAAACACCACCACTGTTTAGTACGTGGTGATTGGCACAATGATTGTGAAAGAAGGCAGCAATATAGTTGGGATTCACATACGATGCGAGTGCTGAAGAGGATGGACGTCTTTCCATTTGGAAACGTAGATATATATATATACTTGAATAAATATATATATATATATGATATGATGTGTGAGTGTGTGTGTGTGTCTGCGTATGTTTATCAATCTATGGAACAAGAGCAAAATCAATCGTGGACGATTGGCAATATGAACGAGGCGAACGAGTTGATGTTGGCAAAATGTGTTCGAGAGAGAGACACATACACAGAGAGAGAGAGAGAATGTCCAACAAATGCAAACGATGCAATTTGAATAATATAATCAATACATTTAAAAAGGCAGCCAAAGGTTTTATCAAATATAATACATACTATTTATGTATGTGTTTAACAACAAGGAGGCAATTAGTAATTAGTGTGTGTGTAGTGTGTCCAAATGAACGAGTAACATTTAACAATAAACAACAGAGAAGAAGCAATGTGCCTCTCTCTCTCCTAACGTATGAGCCAAAATCACATCAGCAAGGCATACACACATGAACAAAGGATAAGAGAGAGAGAGAGAGAGAGAGAGAGAGAGAGAGAGAGAGAGAGAGAGCAGCTCTTTGACGATGCTATTGCTAAACCCACTGACTGTGTAAGAGAGAGAGAGAGAGAGAGAGAGAGAGAGAGAGAGAAAATCCTGTGGGCTCTCCTCTCTCTTTCTTTCCTCTCTCTCTCTCCTTTAGCTGGTGCATTTGTGACTGGTAGCCCCCGTTCTTGTTCTAGCCCCAAGTCTTGAGAAGGCAGTCCTTCCAAGTTGGCCCGGGCAGGATGACCGAAAATGCAAGAAAGAGAGGAGAAAGAGAGAGGAGAGAGAGGATGACTTGACACTGGCCCAACTGTGTGGTGTGGGTCACAGTTCGAGAATTCTGTCCACTCACAGACAGTGACAATTGATTGGTGCACACATTTATGTGTCTCTCTCTCTTTCGCTATGTTTGCATACAGTGGGAAGAGAGAGAGAGAAAGACTGTCATGGGAATAAAATTTCAAGACGTCGCCGTTCATCTTCAATCTTTTTTCCTTTCTTCATCTCGACCCGTTGCGGTTGTGGCCTCACATAGATCAGAGAGAAAGAAGAGGGGCATAGAAAGTGGAGAGCTACAATGTGTGTATATATTTTGATCTCTCCCCTCCAAGTTCTCTCTCTCTCTCGCCATTTTGGCCTGGGCCACTTTCTTCTTTTTTTTGAGTGACTGGAAAAATGGGGATGTTCTCCTCTCTTTCTTAAATGAAGCCTGAAGAGCGAAAGAGAGAGAGAGGTGTGGGGTGAAAACATATGGGCTTTCTCTCTGGTCCCTATTGAATAACATTTTTTTCGTCTGGATAAGAATAAAGAGTAGCAGTAGTAAAAGTAGACGGACTTTTGCTTTCTCTGCATAGCTTCGATGGGCATCTCTCTCTCTCTCTCACGGTCCCACGGTCTTAAAAATTTTAACGGTCGTATGGTGACCGAGGAATGAATGTATGGAATCTCTCTGATCGATTGAGAAAATTTTTACTCACACACATTCAGGGTTTTGAATGGACCAGTGTCCATTCATGGCCACCCATTGTGTCCATTTGCCCTGTTTAGTATATGAGATAATTTTTTTGGAACATGGAACATTTGAAAAAATTCACTACCATGCCTCTTATGCTCTTTCGCTCTCTACAATGTAATGGTGTAGATTGTGCAAATCCTAACTGTTGGCTGGATCATTTTTGCACTCGGGTAGACAAGGGAAATTGATACAACATTCATCATCATCATGAAGGATAGAGTTTTCAAAACTCATCATTTAATACATTTTTGCATTACTCATGATGAGATAAAATTCTCTCCAACAGATCAATTCCATTTTCAGTCACTGATTCATCGCTAAAATTATGTGCCCACCAAAATTTTTCCCAAAACTATTTCCTCCACAAATTGGTGTGAGGTGGAGAGATGCCATTCTACTGTGAATAAACATACCAGTCCACAGGTGTATGCATTCTTCGATTTTCTTTCTTGCCTATTCGGAGAGGAGGCAAAAAGTTCAAAGCTCAAAGACTATCAGCCCTAATCAAACATACTTTTTGGGACAAACAATGGACATCTTTTACGCCAAGAAAATAAGCGAAACTAAGAAAGATAAAGAGAGAGAGAGAGAGAGAGAGAGAGAGAGAGAGAGAGAGAGAAAGTTGGAAAAACTCAAATATACACATATTTTCTCAGGTCAAAATGAACGGAACAAATTGACTTTGTTTGAGAAAAAATGTGTAAAAATTTTTCCCTCTCGTTTTCTTCTTGCACACCTGGTTACTCATTTCGTTGAAAAGACAATCTCCACAACAAACAATGAGAATGACCACTAGAAGAGGTCAATCCATGGATTGATCTTACACTCAATGCTGATGAGGTAAACTTTTTTTTTTGGAAACTTTTTCGGACAAAAAGTTGTTCTTAACTTAGAACTTTCCCAAAAAGTCAACTTTTTCGGGCGCGCTTTTACTTGATTTCAAATCCTCCAGATAACAGCACTCAATAAGGCAACCCAAAATCGGTAACAAGAATCATTTTCGTTTGAAAATGAACGGACTTTTGTGTCCAAAGTTTGGTAACAATTAATTAATCAGTGATGAAGTTAATCATCGGTGATCATCTCTAATGACATGTATAGAATATGGTAAGTAATGTGTGAATGGGGATAATGGAGATGAACTAATTGATTATGTTTCGCTATTTTTGTCAGTATGGTTTCCGATTTCTTTTATCCTAATAGTGGTGGAGTTGAGAGCCATATATTTCAACTTTCTCAATGTCTACTTAATTTTGGTCACAAAGTGGTCGTTCTTACCCATGCATATGGTGACCGGAAAGGTGTCCGATACATGTCAAATGGCCTGAAAGTTTATTATGCACCTTTTCTGGTGATGTACAATCAGTGCACTATGCCCACCTTATTTTGCTCTCTACCGCTGGTGAGAAACATTTTGATTCGAGAACAAATCGATATAGTTCACAGTCATTCGGCCTTCTCAGCGATGGCAATTGAATCTCTTATTCATGGTAAAATGTTGAATCTCAAAACGGTATTCACCGATCATTCCTTGTTTGGTTTTGCGGATGTTTCGGCAATTATTACCAATCAACTTCTCCGGATGTCACTTATTTTCGCCAATGCAGTCATATGTGTATCTCATGTTGGCAAAGAAAACACGGCACTTCGTGCTGGTGTTGTTCCGGAAAAGATATTCGTCATACCAAATGCAGTTGATGCCGATATTTTTAAGCCTGATCTCGATAAAATCAAAAATACAAATCAACATCATCAAACTCAAATAACCATTCTAATTGTGAGCAGACTCGTTTATCGTAAAGGTATTGATTTGCTAGTGGAAGCAATACCAAAAATTTGTGATACATATGAGGATGTTAAATTTTTGATAGTTGGTGATGGACCGAAAAGAGTTAATATTGAACAGATGGTGGAAATTTATGGACTCCAAAATCGAGTCACCCTACTGGGAATGATTAAACACGAAAATATTCGCGATACTCTAGTCCAAGGAGATATTTTTGTAAACTCTTCATTAACCGAAGCATTTTGTATGGCAATTATTGAGGCAGCCTCATGTGGTCTGCAAGTGGTATCTACCAATGTTGGAGGGATTCCTGAAGTTTTTCCGGACGATCGAATCATTTTGACTGAGCCAAATCGTGACTCTCTGATGGAAGGAATTTCTCTAGCCGTTCAAAGATTCAAGAATAAATCTGCTCCCAATCCAATTGAATCACACAATTGGGTTCGTGACCATTATCGATGGAAAAACATAGCGCAACGAACTCTAAAAGTGTATGATCGAGTTTTTCAAGAAGTCGATGAGCCCATCACTTCATCTCTCAACCGTCTCTGGAAACTTGGTTCCGTTTGTGATATTTTGATGTTATTTGTAATTTTGATAGAATTGCTCTCTTTTCGTTTGTGGTCTTTTTTAATGCCAAAAGAAAAGATTGACAAGGCTCCTGAATTGTCTTCTCATTGAAGAAAATGTATAAACTCAATGAAATGTGGGTCATCTCTGCTGTTGCATCTCTCGATTCAAAATTGTTCATCCAAAAGCGTTGTAAACACACCTCGGAATGCTTCACATGATGAACGCAGAAATACCATTTGAATCCAATCTCAGATAGTTTGTTGAGGAGTCCGAAGAGCTCAGACTTACTTCGATTAAGAGTTCCTATGCCAGATACATCCCACTTCGATGTACCCATTCGAAAAGCAATCGTTCTTGAGGTCTTCTCCATAAAACTACCACGTGAGAACCCGGATCGTTTGGAAAATTTGGATTGCAAAATATCTTTGACTGTTCGAAGCTTAAGTTCAGTGGCAGCAAGGGGTACGATTGGCGACTCATGTCTTTATTGAAAATCAGCATAGAATCCATTTTGGTATCTACTCCATACCGTGTGATCAATTTTTGGCTGTCCTCAGCTTTGGAATTAACATGTCCACCTACTGCTCGCTAACGAAAATGGAAAGCTGTGAGCGAATATCTGAGTTTTACAGATTTATCACCGTTAACAGATGATACTCGTTATACAATTTCTTTGCTTCTGTACAACGAAGTGTTCAGCATTTTCCTTCATGGTCTGCTCTGTAAAACGAGCCCAATTCTTTTATTACCATGCTTAGGGAAAAAACTTCTATACATCTGCTTAGAAATATTATGAAAGTTGATCCAGATACCGTTGGATGGCTATTTCAAGTGCTCTGTTAGTTGCCCATGAAAATCCATAAGAAAAAAGTTCCCCAACATTTACAAAGGCGCCATTTAGTGCGCAGTATTAATTACGGTATTACACTTAGGAAAAAGTTTCGAATATACAAATTTGGGAAAGTTTCAGCCTATCAGGAGGGAACAGAGAAAGAAAGGAGAAAACAGGTCGAGATAAGCCTCAAGCAGGTCCTGATCTATTGGAGAACGGCCTCTTGTCTTGTTTCCCTTTCTCTCTCTTTTGTTTTCTATGAATCATCTCTTCTAGCTAACAAACTTTCTGTGAGTCACCTGTTCTTGAAAACAAGCTTTCTGTGACCTTCTAGATAAGAGATTTTCTATGAATCGGACCCCAACCCTCCCCAAGGACCATTGGCATTGTTGGGCCCCAAAAAGCTCCACCAGAGCAATAGATCACTTTCCAAGTTTTATTCAGTGTAGGTAGTGTAGGTAGTTCATTGGAGAAATTTTCATTTCGACGTTCTTCGTTCGGTTAAATTTCCAAGTTGTGAGGAACTAATGCATGTAAAATTGTGACTTCTCGATTTACCTGGTCCGAAAAATTCAGTGAAATTCCATTGTGAATCTTCGGGTCAAAGTAACAAAGATCTGAGTCAATATTGCCTGAGTGCTCTCAATGCCCCAATAAATACTCGAGTTTGGCTCTTCTACAATGGCAAAGAGGTTGGCTGTGTGTTGATCGTCAAATCTATTGATCTGATTAGATCTATTTTTTCTCTCTTCTCCACCAGCTGGATAATTCATATAATTTGGTGTATTGTGCATTAAGGATCAACGATCTCGTACAGATTTGGCTATCAAAAGAAAATAGTGATCCATAGAAAGCTGCTGTTCCAATTCACTCGACTGACAGTGGTAAACTTATAAGATTCATTCGGATCTACACTAGAGAACGCTGTTGGGTTTGAGAGGAGAAATTTCTCCTCTGTTTTTAAAAACAACAGTGTCGAACAATCATGAGCAAGCATCGAGCTTCATGTTAGCTGAGAATGAAAAGTGTTCATAGATGATGTTGTATTGTGATCTATTGTGTGTTGTGTGAATTATTATTATTTTTCTTACAAGTTTTGAAAATCTTATTCATCGAAATTTTATCTATCATCATCAATGCTGTACAAATTGGTTCTCACCGGTGGTCCGTGCAGCGGTAAGACCACCGGTCAAGCTCAATTGTCCACTTTCTTCGAAAATCTTGGCTGGAAAGTGTATCGAGTTCCGGAGACCGCCACTACACTGTTTGGAGGTGGAATTCGATTTACTGAATTGGAAGAGTATGAAAGGGAAACCTTCCAAGAGAATCTGTTGAAAACTATGATGGCCATGGAGGAAACATTTTTCGATTTGGCTGAGACCTGTAAAAAGAATTGCTTAATCATCTGTGATCGTG
This sequence comes from Brevipalpus yothersi, assembly GCA_003956705.1. NCBI lineage: Eukaryota > Metazoa > Arthropoda > Arachnida > Trombidiformes > Tenuipalpidae > Brevipalpus > Brevipalpus yothersi. Next base: position 131,011 of record QZCP01000357.1, read on the forward strand.
GTACGATGGATGCTGCTGCGTATATGTCCGAAAGTGCGTATAAGAGAATACTTAAAACCAATTCGTGGAATACTGTTGAGCTGCGCGATAATCGATACGATCAAGTTATCCATCTCGTAACCGCTGCTGTTGGCGCCGAAAAGTTTTACAATACGGAAGATAATCCATGTCGTTCCGAAGGCCTGGAGCAAGCAAGAAAATTGGATAAGCTCACCGCACAAGCATGGGTTGGCCATCCGTACATTGATTTTATAGATAATTCCACCAGCTTTGATGCTAAACTTAAACGCCTCATCTCGAGTGTTTGCAAGCGAATCGGTATCGACACAAGTGATAGACTAGGAAAGGGTAGCCAAAAATTGAAATTCTTAGTGAAATCAATGCCTCCCGATGCTGTTTTTCCACCATATCAAGATTTTGAGGTGGTTCACGATTATCTTACCACTAGTAATCCCAAAATACAGTCAAGGCTGCGTAAAAGAGGTCAAAATGGTATTTGGTCATATCAGTATACAACCCGTAGATGTGAGTCAGCCGAAGTGGTTGAGATCAGGAGGCAAATCATCCATAGAGACTATGTGGTAAGTATGCTTAAACTTATTCTCGGAGCAACAATTAGTTATTTGATATTCGAGGAAGTTGATTTTATCATCACTCTCTCACCCTCTCTTGCTTTCTCTTTCCCTCCCATCGTTTACTTTCAAATGACTTTCTATCATCTCCTTCTTGAATTCCTCTCTCATTAATTGAATGGTCAATTTATCGATAACCTCTTTTCTTATAGAACTACCTCACTCAGCGTGATGATTGCCATTACACCATCTACAAAACACGAAGGTGTTTTCTATGGGAGCATATATACTTTCAGATGGATATTTACAAAACTCCTTGTCATCCACGGTAAGTAGAATCATTATCAACTGATTTGCACACTAACTTATTGGAGAAAACATTTGATCATATAGAAATTTTGATGATGATTATGATTTTTTCCCTCCTTAATTCATATCTAGATGTAATGGACTCATTCTACTTGAAACCTACACCACCGCGAAAGGAGAAGATGTCATCGTGAAGCTACCTCCATTTCTCGAAGTTGTGAAGGAAGTAACAAGAGATCCATCATACTCTATGTACAATTTATCCTTGAAAGCTGAGTGGAGTACCTCTAATTTCCAAGAAGGTGCCCAAAATGTTACAAAAAACATCATCGATCCTAATGGCTACTCTCTCAACAATCCTGGTCTAATGAACAATCAACCGGGCATCAAGCTCTAGTGCTCTGGTATTCACTGCTGAATCAAAAAATGCACCCTCAACCGCCTCTGGAAACTTGGTTTCGTTTGTGATATTTCAATATCATTTGTAATTTTGATAGAATTATTTCTTTTCGTTTGTGGTCTTTTTTAATGCCGAAAGAAACGATTGACAAAGCTCCTGAATTGTCTTCTCATTGAAAAAAACGTATGAATTCTATGACAAGTTTACTTCTTATTATAAGGCCAGTATTGAGTGCCATATCGCTAAGTGGTGCCTTCAAATAGGCGTGTAAGCCATTGTGGTAAACCATCGAGCAAATTATTTTCAAAAACAATATCAAGGTCTAGGATCAGGGGTCGAGGTCGAATTCTGGACCAATTTTCGAGTCACAACAAACAGTTTCTTTATTTAAAGAATTATAAATAGATCCTGAATTATATCAAGAACGAGAGAGAGCCAGAAGATGGTAAGATACCTAATGAAATATATTCTAGTCTTGCCATTATTTTATGAATTGTTTTATGATTTTTTGTTCGATCTAAATTTTATCTTTATTCTTTTAGGTGGGCTTAGGTATGATAAGTGGTCTTGTCTCTGGTATGAGATCATATTGTAAGAAAATATGGAAAAGAATTTTAAGCCTATTTGGTTCTTCAACATCTCCAGCCTTCACTTCAGGCTATTCGTATGAGCGAATAGAAGCGATTGCAAAATATATAAAAAGTAAAACAAAGATCATCCCAAAAGTTGGTATCATCTGTGGCTCTGGACTAGGTGGATTAGCATATCAGTTGGATAAAAAAGAGACCATCAAATATGAATCGATTCCAGACTTTCCTCGAAGTACAGGTAAGTGTTGAAACTTTTAAAACTTTTTGCTTTTCAGCAATCTGGTCATTTTGCTTCAACTTTTCAATCTTTTCAATCTAGTTGCTGGTCATGCAGGATGCTTAGTTTTCGGGTACATTGATCATGTACCAATTGTTTGCATGAAAGGTCGATTCCATTTCTACGAAGGGCATCCATTTTGGCTATGTGCTTTACCAGTTCGGGTGTTAAAGTTACTCGGCATCGAATTGATCATCGTGACAAACGCTGCTGGTGGACTGAATCCTTCATTCAAAGCAGGAGATATAATGGTCATAGATGATCATATCGGTTTTCCTGCCTTGACTGGAGAAAGTGCTCTCCGTGGTGAGAATGATGAAAGATGGGGACCACGATTTCCTGCGTTAACTGGTTCATATGATCTAGAACTTTGCAAAACAGTTTTAAGCAGCAGCAAAAAACTTGGAATAAGCAGTATTATGCAGAAAGGAGTGTACTTCATGTCTGCTGGCCTTAGTTATGAAACTATCGCCGAAACTCGAATGATCCGAATGCTGGGTGCCGATGCCGTTGGAATGAGTACTGTTCATGAAGTGACTGTTGCTCGTCACACTGGTCTGCGAGTTCTTGGACTCTCTTTGATTACCAATATATGTATTATTGATCCTAACAATGAATGCCACACGAATCACGAAGAAGTTCTAGAAATGGCTAATATACGTGCCAAAGAAATGGAAAAACTAGTCCGAGATGTCATTCTAACAGTTTTCCCAAAGCACAAGCCTGACATTGAAAAGCTTGATGAAAGTAAGAAATGATTTACTTGGTTAATTCAAGTCAGTTTGAATATATGTTGGTCAGCCAAATTCCTATAGTGACTCAATCAAAAAGTCGATGAGCCAATCACTTCATCTCTCAACCGTCTCCTAAAGCTTGGTTCCGTTTGTGATATTTCGATGTAATTCGTAATTTTAATAGAATTACTCTCTTTCCATTTGTGTTCTTTTTTAATGCCAAAAGAAAAGATTCACAAAGCTCCTGAATTGTCTTCTCATTGAAAAAAACGTATAAATTCAATGACAAGTTTATTTCATGTTATCAGGCCAGTATTGAATGCCATATCGATAAGTAGTGCCTTCAAATAGCCGCGTAAGCCATTGTGGTAAACCATCGAGCAAATTATTTTCAAAAACAACATCGCTAGGGTCAAGTTCTGGGCTAGGTCGACCGACAGCTACAGCTCCTGCTTCGATGTCTTCCTCGTCTTGACTGTCGAACCCAAGAAAATCATCTTCTGTGGGTCGTCTTTGCTGATGGGAGGAATAATTGCTCAATTCAAAACTGTTCACTCAAAAGTATTGTAAACTCACCTCAGAATGCTTCACATGATAAACACAGAAATATCGCTTGAATCCATTCACTGCCAGAACGGTTCCAATAACATTCTTAGGATTAATATTGAGATCTTCAAGATGATCGAGATTCTGTAGAAGCAACTTCTTATACCAATCGATGTTTTTCTCAATCAACAGATATGCAAACATGAGAGTCTTATTCCTACAAAAAGTAAAAAGTTTTAGAGCCAAGCTTTCATGATAGCTCATTCTACTTCTCTCGCTCAAGTTTCAGAAACAGAATAGAGCGGCCATGTTCCACCTATTAATAGTATAGTACATAAGTAGAATTTGCTATGGGAAAGGAACTCACTTTCGATATGGGTATACACATCGATAAAATTTCGGTAGCAGTTTAGCTTTTGTCCGTGCATTACAGAGAAGAATTATGGTACGACATCCAGGCTTGAGTAGCCTTATAAGGCCAAAGTAAGTCTCTCCTCTTAGCTCATGAATATTGAGCTTACAATCGTTCCTAAGCCCAAGAGAAAGCACAAATAAGATTAACTCACAGAGATCATTTTTCAAAACTACTCACTTTGGTTTCAAACCGGGTGGTACTCGGCCAATTCTACGATACTGTTCTCTTATTCTACTCTCCTCATATTTCCTGATTCCATGATGAGATAAAAATCGGAATGAATGAATGAATGATTAACGAGAAGAAATGATCTCGGACTTACATGCTCTGCTGCATTATCAATCCAATAAAAACAATGAAAGCAAAGGCAAGAACTACCGATGCAACAGGAAAAAAATCTTTGGTTGAAATATTGTCACCAATACCATCAGTAAGGGCTAGAAATCTTTTCAAAATTCGACTGAAGAACCAATTCGCTTGCTCATCAATGAGATTGACCATTTTGGCATTATTAGTCATCGAATGAGTTGTTTTAGATAGTTTGTTGAGGAGTTCGAAGAGCTCAGATTTACTTCGATTAAGAGTTTCTATGCCAGATACATCCCACTTCGATGTAAGCCATTCGAAAAGCAATCGTTCTTGATCTCTTCTCCATAAAACTACCACATGAGAGGCAGGATCCTTCGGGAAATTTGGTCCAACAGTTAAAGAGTTAACAAACTCTTTCTGTTTCTCTTGAAAAATATACATAAACCTAAACTTTTCCTGATGAAGTTCATTCTCCAAAATGAAATTTCTCATCGCCTCCAATTGTTTTTCCTGAGTAGGAATGTTGTTAGTCACCAACATTACACATAAGTTTCTTCGACTTCGAGCTAATTCTGGTGGACATATCTGATCAAACATGACCTGGAAATGGAATGAATATATTAGTTTCATCTTCACGTTTAAGATCTTTGGATTCTCACCTGAGACGTCAGTCGAGGAAGAAGAAGATACTTATTGGATTGCAAAATATCTTTGATTATTTGAGGCTTAAGTTCAGTGGCAGCAAGCGATGCGATTGGGCGACTCATGTCTTCATTGAAAATCAGCATAGAATCCATTTTGGCATCTACTCCATAGCGTGTAATCAATTTCTGACTGTCATCAGCTTTGGAATTAACATGTCCACATACTGCTCGCTCTCGAAAATGGAAAGCTGTGAGCGAATATCTGAGTTTTACAGATTTGTCACCGTTAACAAATAACACTCGAACACGATTATCAGACCATCCTGACAGAAATGACTCATAATTATTGTCATTGACTTGAGTGACCAACTTTCGAGGTAATATACGGCGGATAAATTCAATCATACGACTGAGACTTAATGATGTTTCCCTATAATGTCTCACAACTCCATCAACAATACCAATTATGTTAGGTAAATCGACAGGAATATTGATCTTGCGCGCCAGAGTACTCTCTTCTTCACTGTTCATGGTAGAAATTCCTACACCTAATGGTTCTAATTCGAGAGTAATCTTGTGCCAAACTGGCTCTACATCAGAACATGGTGTACATGAATCATCATAGAACAGTATTAATTGAGGTGATGTTATACTGAGAGGGAGTATACGATTTTGATAAGCTCTGAAAAAAAGCAAAGAATAAGCTCATGATAGCAATGTCTCAATTATTCACTTACTTTGCACTGATTTTTTGGCTAAGAAATGAGAAGAGCTGATTTGGATCAGGATTGAATGGCGAGCTTGATCCGGATGGAAATTTACTAAAACGCTCAAATTCGTACAATTTCATTTTGTGATCACGTTTTTGTCGAAAATTCGGGGCATCTTCGGTAGTTCCATAGAGATCAAATTCATTTCTTCTATCAGGATCCATAAGAAGCTGAAATGAGAATTATAAAATTATCAATTTCAAAACTACACATTTGTGCATTCTATTCAACTTACTTCATAAGCTTTGGTTACTTTGACGAACATGTCCTCCGCCTTTGGGTCACTAGTCTTATCAGGATGGCTGAGAAAAGGATGTGAAATTTTTAGCATTTTCTATGCATCTCATGAAATAACAGAGGTCAAATACTGTTATACTTACTAGGCTCGAACTAATCGTTTGTAAGCACGTCTTATCTCGTCAGCATGGGCAGAGCGATGAACATCGAGAATTTTGTAGGGATCACCCAGAATTGAGCGTGCTTTACCGATTAAGTTGACGATTAACAAGTAAAAAATCACATCTTTGGCAACCTGCATTTTGATTCAGAAGAATTTCTACAAGTAGCTAAACAGATTCGAAGTTAAATTAAGCTTATCAGTAGATGAAGGCAGGAATTGACTAGATTGGTAAACTGTATGAGTAAGTAGACTTGTGTGAATTTTTATGTAAGTGAGAGAGTGATAACGATTAGTGGATATACACGAGATTTAAATTAATCAATGTTGAGTAGAGAATCAGCTAAAGGCTACTATTAAGTAGTAAGAGCGCTCAAGTGAGCTCTCGGAACGATAATGATTAAATAGTTGGGATTGTGGAGTCCTAACTTGAAGATCAAACAGGAACATTATGAAAAAAAACGATAAGAATATGAACAATTTAGAGCATGTGAACAAATGTTGAAAGCCACCAAAAACCCAGTTGAACCAAAAACATCAACTAAATTACTTGAATTCACATAAACCACTTCCAAAATCCATGATATTCGTAAGGTTGTATAATTTGAAACATTATCCAAAAGGATCACAATTGAAGCAGAACTCAACTTCAACGTGCCTGAAAACAGATTTGTTTTGATTCGATTATCGATTGAGCAATAATTCTAGTCCAGAGAATACATTCGAGAATATTATCAGTATTCTGTACAAGATTCTGCTTCGACAAGCGAATCTCTTCGCCAATGAATATTTTGAGCGCCAATTCTGACATTCTGACTTCCAAAGGAATACAACAGCATCAACTGAATTTATTCACCTTTGGTAATCATATTCCACCAGTAACCAGTAAGAAACATTCTTTGAGCACCAAAAATCTCACCATTAATAATTTTCTTCAACAAAACTTGTGGTAATTGTTCAATGTTTTGTGATTTTATCTCAACCGGAAAAGTATTCACTTAATTTAATCGAAGTTGGATTCATGATTGAATTGATTTCGATTACCTTTTTCGGAGACCTTTTAAACTGAGCGCCGTTCAATATCAACCTGAAATAATGTTTACACATCTGTTGTTGTGATGTTTGGTTTTTAAATTTTAAATACATCAAGCTGATTGTAATTGAATGTTCAATCAGGTAGGAATTGATGATTGTTTGTGAAATTTGATTAATTATATTGTGGTGCAACTACTGGTGTATCTTGAAGTGATTGCGGCGGAAAGAGACAATGTTACAATTTATGCTTCTGTTTAGCCGTCAAGGCAAGCTTCGATTGCAAAAATGGTTTGTTCCTCATTCGGATAAGATGAAGAAAAAAATTACCCGAGAATTGATGACATTAACATTGGCACGAAAAGCAAAACACTGTAATTTCATTGAATGGAGAGATTTGAAAATAGTTTACAAAAGGTATGCTAGTTTATACTTTTTGTGTGCTATTGAGCAAGATGATAATGAGCTGATATGTTTGGAAATGATCCACCGGTACGTTGAGCTGTTGGACAAATATTTCGGATCTGTATGTGAATTGGATATTATATTCAACTTTGAGAAAGCATACTTTATCCTGGATGAGTTTCTCATAGGAGGAGAGATTCAAGAAACTAGCAAAAAGTTGGTACTTAAGGCGATCAGTAGTCAAGATTTGATACAGGTAAGACTTACTCCACCATTCTTCAAGATGATGTGTTTTTGATCTTTGGTTTCTTCATTGTTTAGGAAGAGGAAATACCACAAGGATTTTTCGAAGATCAGGGTCTTGGATAAATGTACACAAATTTTTTATTCTAGAAGTTCATTCATCCTGTCCTCATGTTTCTATCTATATTTTCGAAACTTTGAGCAATGTCTTGATTTTTTGCCAACATATGCTCTGATTTTAGTTGAACTAAACTTTCCATTTTCCATGCAGTCATATAACCTCGTGTCTTTTTACGGTTAGCAATTATAGCTTTTGTTATGAAAATCTGAGATTTTAAATCTCAGAAGTAGACGGGAGATGAGTGAGCAATTTTTTCCTACAGAGCAAGAGCATCGAGAGTTCCATTTAAATTTATTCGGAAATTTTGTCGAATGTTTTATCTGTGACAAACGTTAATTCAGCCGATTCTTTTGCACCGAACAAATTCATCCATGATATTCGATGGTCTAGGGAACTTCGGTAGAATGTGTTTTTTGTTTGACATACCTTGTCATGCATAAAGTTTGAGATTAATTTGTCATTCGTTTGAACTGAGTTTTCTTTTAAAGCTCCCAAGAACGTGTCTCCAAATATTCATCACCTACTCAGATTGAAGAAGCTCAAAAAATTGTCTGGACATCTTCACAACGAAAATTTAAACTAATTGACAATCGTGAGTCGACACCAGTCTTATCAAGAGATCATCTCTCGTATCTATTTCATCATTCCAGTATCTGGGAGCTTTTTAACTCGAAAACTTTGAATTGCTTGTATTGATCCTCGGTTTGAGTGAAAAGAGGCGCGTGTTCATACCTGTAGAATGCAAATTTTTGGCTGTGTGCACATATATCCTACATCTGATTCCATCTGAAATACAAGCTTCGAGTGAGATGAAATTTCATGTTCCAACGATTTACAGGTAAGTGGTTGAATTCATATGTTAGTCTCAAATAAGTTACCCTAAATTTGCTTCTCTGCATCCCATTCAAATTTTTTCATTTTGTCTGCTTCATCTCAAGCTAGCTAGGTTGATCTCATATCTCTTGAAAATGGATTCAACAGTAATCATAAGCAATAAAATAGATGTGAACTTTCCCTTGTTAGAAGCTCTCACCAATTCTCTTCTCAATAATTGATCATCATGAAAGAGGCAACTCTACCAATAGATATTAGGGTGTACCAGCTCTCATAGCCAGCATAACCCAGTTAAGCTGAATGGAAACATTCAGATTTCATGATGATCGAATCTGGAGCTGATTTTAATTCCATTCCCAGATCCTTGTAACCTTGATTTTAACCAGGCTCTCAGCATCCATACGATTCTTTTTATCTCGATTCATTGAACTCTCCTGAGCAATATTCTATTATTGAATGTTTTTTCACTTTTCAACAGAGTTGCAATCAATGTTTTCGCGATAAAAACGGTCTAACAAGTGTTTATAGGAACGCTTAAATGAAAACTCATCTTTCCTGCAGAATATTTTGAAGAAATTGGATATTGAAGTGCTAGACTCGATGCTATAGATTGCAAATTAGTGAAATCCATTGGCACTACTCTTCTTTGTCGATTATCAAATTGCAGGTGAGCTGCAAAGTGGACAAGTTTTGCAAAACTTATCGATTAATCGGATTTTTGACAGGCGAAATTAAATCTGCAGCTTGTAATTCCTTGAAAAATAACCATGAGACTGGTTAAGAGATTAATGTTCAGGTATATCTTTGGACGCTATTGTGGTGAATTTTCTCCGCCCAAAAAAGTAAGTTACTAGAAATTTTCTCTCCTGATCAGCATGTCCTCAAAATATGATGAAGCTGATAAGCTATTGAATGCATCTAATCGAAGCTCTCAAGAAGCAGGTTATCTTGTGCGAAAGATTCACAAGAAAATGTGAAACTTTGTTAGCAATAAGAATAAACTTTCCTCTTGAGGTCAAATTCTGAGACAAGATTTCAGAGGAATCACTGTGAGCCTAATATGGAGATAGAAGCCACAGCAGTTGTTTAGTATGCAATGCAAAAATGATCCTGATTGTGCTCTTCTACTAGCAACTAGTTATCAAGATGACAATAAATCATTTAATTTTTATTGCCCATCGAATACATTGTGTACTTTTTCTTAAATCCCGAAAAGTCGACCCAACAAAAATTCAGGGAAAGACACTGATAAGGGGGAAAAATTAGAGTGACAATTAAGACCTGAAGATAAAAGACGTCATGATTTAAGAAAATTGCTAGTGTATTAGTAGCTTTGTGTAATTAAGAAATTATAAATAGATCCTGAATTGTACCAAGAAAGAGAGATTCAGAGGATGGTAAGATATCTGATGAAATATATCCTATTCTTGCCATGGTTTTATGACTGATCTATCTAAATTTTATCTTTATTCTTTTAGGTGCTAATAAAAGGTGATTTTGTCTCTGACAAGAGATCATATTGTAAGAAAATAGGCAAGAGAATTCTCAGCCAATTTGGTTCTTCATCTCAATGCAAGAACATGACGAACGGTAGCTCCTCAACATCTCCAACCTTTACTTCAGGCTATTCGTATGAGCGAATAGAAGCGATTGCAAAATATATAAAAAGTAAGACAAAGATCATCCCAAAAGTTGGTATCATCTGTGGCTCTGGACTAGGTGGATTAGCAGATCAGTTGGATAAAAAGGACACCATCAAGTATGAATCGATTCCAGATTTTCCTCGGAGCACAGGTAAGTGTTGAAACTTTTTGCTTTTCAGCAATCTGGTCATTTAGCTTCAACTTTTCAATCCCTTCAATCTAGTTGCTGGTCATGCAGGTTGCTTGGTTTTTGGGTACATTGATCATGTACCGATTGTTTGCATGAAAGGTCGATTCCATTCCTACGAAGGACATCCAGCTTGGCTATGTGCTTTACCAGTTCGGGTGTTGAAGTTACTGGGCATCGAATTGATCATGGTGACAAATGCTGCTGGTGGACTGAATCCTTCATTCAAAGCAGGAGATATAATGGTCATAGATGATCATATCGGTTTTCCTGCCTTGACTGGAGAAAGTGCTCTCCGTGGTGAGAATGATGAAAGATGGGGACCACGATTTCCTGCGTTAACAGGTTCATATGATCTAGAACTTTGCAAAACAGTTTTAAGCAGCAGCAAAAAACTTGGAATGGGCAATATTATGCAGAAAGGAGTGTACTTCATGTCTGCTGGCCCTAGTTATGAAACTATTGCCGAAACTAAAATGATCCGAATGTTGGGTGCCGATGCCGTTGGAATGAGCACTGTTCATGAAGTTACTGTTGCTCGTCACACTGGTCTGCGAGTTCTTGGACTCTCTTTGATTACCAATATATGTATTATTGATCCTAGCAACAAATGCCTCACGAATCACGAAGAAGTTCTAGAAATGGCTAATATACGTGCCAAAGAAATGGAAAAACTAGTCCGAGATGTCATTCTATCAGTTTTTCCAAAGCCAAAGCCTGATGCTAAAAAGCTTGATGATAGTAAGAAATGATTTACTTGGTTAATTCAAGCAAGTTTGAATATATTTCGGTCAGTTTATCCTGACTTATTGCTGATCGTCACCAATCAACTTGACTCAGCATATCCAATTTAAAATTCTAATTAAGACGAATTGTTCCATTCCGAAATTTGAATACTTTGCTTTCAGAAATCTCCGATTGATTGAAACTTTTTCAATAAAAACTGTTCACATCACGATTATTTTCGATTTCGAAATTCAGTTTTTGTTGGAGAAACATCAGAAGTCTTATTTCCAATTGTTAAGGTCGATTGGAGTTCTGTGTGGGAAACTCAGAAATAGTTGCCAAAAATCAAACTGTTTTAGAAAGTAATATGATTTTGGGAGCTTGATTCGCCAACTGAAATGAAGTTATCATCATCATTAATATGTTCTTTAGTTTATTCACATTAGATGAGGAGAGATGATTATGAGGAAATTATTTTCCATTTAATCGAGTTTAAACAAATTGCTGACTGGGGTTTGATATTGGCTCTAGAGATTCCCCAAAAATATTCGGGACGTATTTTCTTTGCGCTAATAAACTTCCAGCCAATATGATGACTACAATTGGAGCAAACACAAATAATCCAGGAATATCCAGGGAACCAACTCTGTTCTGAAGATGGGCGTCCCTGTAGTGAGAGATAGGCTGCGTTGTGCACAGTAAGGGTTTCATGAACATAGAAAAAATATCTTCACGAGCACATATTTTAGCACCACAAGCTTTGCAACATAAATTCAAACATTTCTGTAAAAGATCATACTCAAATTTCAATCGACCGATTGTTGTGGGAATTTTCAGAAGCTTTACTCGTTGACCATCGCTAAGAGGAAGATTTCTGGCTAACCAGTAGGCATTTTTGAATGGACACTGAAGTGTTTGAGAGAAATCTCTTCTTCAGTGCTATCACTATCCTCATCAGTTATAATTGTGGTGACCATTGTTTTTCTGACTTTGATATACTGTATCTCCTTCGCCCCCAGAATCTTGAGTTGTGCTAACACTTTCATGAACTTCTCTGATTTTGGTATCGATCGGATTGTTTGAGCTAGGACGAGTAACATTTGCCCAATTATGGAGCTGTTGATCTTTTATATCATAAAATATGGATCATGTAATTTGTATAGAAAGTAAGGCAACACGGTGACCGATTCTCAAAATCATCGCGACAAGGGAGGATGTTCCAGTTGTAGTGGTAATATTTGGCCAGGAATCAGAACAACCCCTGCCAAAGGGAGTATCGACATGTCCACCACACCTTCATCATCCAGGACATCTCGTCCAGAAAGCTCTTATAGATTGCTACCAAGATATACATGTTGAGCTGGTAAACTTAAATCATAATCCTCTCTCTGATGTTGCTCTTGATCACTGACAAGCTCAATATCATCATCTTGGATACTTTGATCAGATGGTTCCGATGGCTCATGATCATTCACCATCACAGGCTCATAGAATGACAAAATTGATGAAAATTCTGATAAGCCTAGATCCTCTTCTTCATCAGGCCCAACATTTTCCAGCCATTCATCCAAACTGGAATCATTACTCACAAGCAATGAAAAACAATCACCCAAACACACAATCGAAACCTTAGGAGCACCGAACGGGAAGTAGAAAGATTCAAAGTGGCAATCAATATGACCGGATTGTCGTACTGTTGATGTCAAGCATCACACTTTGGACTCGAATGAGTGTCCAAATTAACAAAAGTCACTTTTCCATTAGGACACAATCAGTGTGGTGATTTACTAAGTGAAAGAATATTTTCTTTCCAAAATCGCACAAATCACATCATAATGTCGTCATGAAACACATTTCAAAACGAAAAATATAAACATGATGAAATGTATGTATTATCATGTGAGACGATATAAAAATCTTGAATCTTGGATCTGTATCCAAAGCAATTAACTTCATAACATTATCATCATCATCATTTGCGTGTGTTTGTTTTGGAAATGAATTAAAGAAACATAATAATAAATATACTTCCGAATTTATATGTATTGATTGAGTAATTGTATGTGTGTGTGTGTTGATTGAATTGAGTGTCATTTGGTGGTGTAAATTAAATTTATGAAGATTCCTTAAGAAGTTTTGGGTCATTTTCATGAAAAGTTTGTTGAAATTTCTATTCTTTTTGGCTGAGCACAATAAAATTTTTCAATGAAGGGTTTTCATTTATCACATAATCTTTGGTTCAGAAAGATCCATCAAATTCAATAAAAATTTTCTTCTTGTCGTCAATTTTAATTGATGCCTGGATATCAACACAAAAAATATTGTCTCCATCGCCATTAGTTAGAGTTGCTTCGATCTTGAATTTACCCTATTAAATTCGAAAAAAACAATCTCGTGAGTCAAGTAAGAAAAGAGGTAAAACTTTTTGAATGAGGGAAAGTGATGATCACATTAGTTTATAACTTACATCTCCGAAACTCCTTATCGGTCCTGGAATTTTTGAGGTATCAACCTTGAAGGGATAATTGGTGAGGGTGTAAGCACCAGTTTTGAATGGACATGAGCATTGTTTTCCCATCTTTTGAAGAATTGGACACAAGGTACCGTTCTGTTTTGTGACCATATCACACAGATTGTAACTGCATGAACCGAATTTATCGATACATGGAATATCAACCCAAATGAAAGCTTCCTTCTTCTTTATCTTAAGATTTACGGTAACGTCGGATCCAATTTCGTGATTAACGGTCGAATCAAATGAAACCATTATCGGCTGATCATCAGAAATTTCAATGGGATCTCCTGGCACTGATAGTGAATGTATCTTGAGAGCGGGATCATCTGGTGAGCAACTGTCATCCCATGAAAGTGGGTCACTTAAAGTCGATTGTACAAGAGCTGCACGAAGTAGAAAAGTCACAAGAGCTTGAATCATTTTGTCAACTGGAAAGTGAATAAAAAAAATACAACCAATCAACTTTTAATAGAGACTGAAGAGATGTAAAATGATGAGTTCAATGGCTCATTCGTCGAATATTATATGGGTTCTGGGACACACCCCTTTAGAAAATATTTTTGGGGAACCATTTCGACTTCGTACTAGCAAAAACAATGAAACTAAACCAGTAATCTGTGAATCACACATCGTACGATGTTAACGGGTAAAAATGCTGTGTATCTTCAATGCTACAATTTGTGATAGTGATAAACAAGTAGTAGCATTATGAACAATAAAGCAACGTGTTTGCTCATGTAATATTTATCAGAGGGAGATTAAAAAGTTTCTTCCTCTGTCATTGATGAAGATCGAGTGAGTTAGAGAGAGAGAGAGACAGAGAGAGAGAGAGAGAGAAAGCTAACTACAAAGTTGTGAAATGTAGATAAAATTCGACGAAACGCAGTCAAAATCAGTGCAAAAGGAGTACAGTCAAAGACCATTCTTGAACAATGAACTTTGTTCAATTTTTACAAAAATTAGCATATTTCGAACTTTGATTCTGAAAGACACAAATAACAACTGGTCTTTTGGATTTAAAACGAATAAGTAATAATAGTGAGAAAATACTTTGTTCGTTGAGGGCAGTTTCTTGGTCGTTAGCTTGGTCGTTAGATTTGTGCTTCCAATATTAATCAATCGATGAACTATTACGCCTTTGAATGGTTTTGATTACTTTCTGGCTCAAAACATCACCCGAAGCAAATGTTTTTTGGGTACGATTGAAAGTTCTGAGAGTTGGCGAGGTTTGTTGATTATCTGTCCATATCATAAGAAGAGAGACACATTTGCTTCGAACTTTTCAGAGTTTTATCAGCTTCGCTGACAATTTTGTCAGCCTCATTTTCGACAAGAGCGTAATCTGATTTTTGAACCTTCAATAACATCATATTGCAAAGCCAAAGAGTAGCCTACTAGGGTAGAACTACTCTTTGTGCAAAGCACTATGGACTTTTGATTTCGGATAATTTCTTCAGAACATGGTCATCTTACCGCACAATTTTGACATTATACAACTGTTTGATAATCACATGATTTGAATGTCATGTGGTGTATTGATGAAGAACTGTGATAGAAGGTGTTAGATATGTCATCTGTATTCTGAGTCTAAATTTTAGGACCCCAAATTTATTGATTCGATGTGTTAGGAATTTTTTGATGTATCGTTGAAGAGATATGGTCAGATGATGGGTGATGAATCGATAGCATTACATAAGATTCCGAATTTCCATTAAATAAGCTCAGTTCGTAGCAGGTATCGATTGTGCTCGTTCCTTGCATTTCATTGGAATTCTATCAATTCAATTATATCAATTCAACTGATAAAATTGAACTATAGGAATTTTTTTACCACATAGGAGTTCAATTTCCTGATTTTATTCTCGACACTCAATCAAAACAAAGAACCAAGCAATCAATAATCTTCCTTATTAGTCTTGTTGCCTCTGTATCTAGTTATCTAGTTATCTGAATCTACGACATCTCACCATCATAATCTCATTCATCTAGGCAGCGATTGTGATTATTTGTTGAGCACAAAGAATTAAACTTGGTTCAAGTATGAGTTGTTGGCCTCCTTGAAAACTTGATTTTTTTTCTCCTACAAAACAGTTTCCTTTTCTTCAACAAATCAAACTCACAAACGAAACGGAAACTGCAACCACCAACGAAATACATATTATTTGCATATGTACTCAATCGTTTTTATCAACTATCTTAGCATCCATGATAAAACGCCAGTTGTAGTGGTAATATTTGGCCAGGAATCAGAACAACCCCTGCCAAAGAGAGTATCGACATGTCCACCACACCTTCATCATCCAAGACATCTCGCCCAGAAAGCTCTTATAGATTGCTACCAAGATATACATGTTGAACTGGTAAACTTAAATCATAATCCTCTCTCTGATGTTGCTCTTGATCACTGACAAGCTCAATATCATCATCATGGATACTTTGATCAGATGGTTCCGATGGCTCATGATCATTCACCATCACAGGCTCATAGAATGACAAAATTGATGAAAATTCTGATAAGCCTAGATCCTCTTCTTCACCAGGCCCAACATTTTCCAGCCATTCATCCAAACTGGAATCATTACTCACAAGCAATGAAAAACAATCACCCAAACACACAATCGAAACCTTAGGAGCACCGAACGGGAAGTAGAAAGATTCAAAGTGGCAATCAATATGACCGGATTGTCGTACTGTTGATGTCAAGCATCACACTTTGGACTCGAATGAGTGTCCAAATTAACAAAAGTCACTTTTCCATTAGGACACAATCAGTGTGGTGATTTACTAAGTGAAAGAATATTTTCTTTCCAAAATCGCACAAATCACATCATAATGTCGTCATGAAACACATTTCAAAACGAAAAATATAAACATGATGAAATGTATGTATTATCATGTGAGACGATATAAAAATCTTGAATCTTGGATCTGTATCCAAAGCAATTAACTTCATAACATTATCATCATCATCATTTGCGTGTGTTTGTTTTGGAAATGAATTAAAGAAACATAATAATAAATATACTTCCGAATTTATATGTATTGATTGAGTAATTGTATGTGTGTGTGTGTTGATTGAATTGAGTGTCATTTGGTGGTGTAAATTAAATTTAATGCCCAAGCCTACACAAATGCTTTATCAATGTGAAAGATGTGATAAATCTTTCACTTTGGCCCACAATCTTAAGCGTCATCAGTTATGTCACACCAATGAACGGCCATTCTCGTGTCCACGATGTGGTAAATCATTTTCTCATCGTTTCAATTTATCTCGTCATCAAATGATCCACAATGAAGAGAAACCATTTTCTTGTGAAATATGTGGTAAAGCATTCTCTTTATTACATAATCTTCAACGGCATCGTATAGTACATACGGATGAGAAACCATTTCAGTGTGAACAGTGTGGCAAGTCTTTCTCACATCGATTTAATCTTCATCGACATCAAATGATACATTCAAAATTTCATTCCAAATGATTGTCTCTAGACTTAAGTATAATTTGTAAATTTTTTTCTTTCCTTAATCGAGGGAAGGGAGAGAGAGGAGAGAAAGTAAGAAAAAGATCTTCTCGAGCATTCATTTTGTGTGTATGAATTCCGTGGAACTCACAAGACTGAGTCTCAGCCAGATTTCTATCCAGTTGATAATGATAACAACTTTCAGCTGGTTAATTTGATTGGATTGATCGAGTATTACATAGATAATGAGTAGCCCAAAGGCAACTATTCCGACGAGTCGATATTATGATGATTAAAGTTCCTCGATTCTTCCTCTCCCTTCAAGTCTCGAAATGACGCTGAGAATACCTTGAGACTGGAAATTGAATGGTCCACAGATCAAATCATCTTATAAAGTTTGAATGATGATGATTGCTCTTCCCATCTTAAGACCGTCTCGTCTCGACGTCTTCTTGAACAATTCTGGAGAGCCACTCACGGAAAACCCACGATTCAATTCATAATGATCAACGAAGAAGGAAATTAGCTATAGCGGGAAAGAAATTGTGGGATCTATTCATCGTGACTGATTACGGACTGGAATCTCTGGGAGTTGTATTTTCCAAGGAATGGCAGTTCGAGGTATCTCTTAACACCAACCATTAACCATCAGCAGCCACAACCGATCACAACAGCGACTTTCTGGATTTGATTGAATACATTTTCTTCGAGAATTAATGGAATGAGGTATCAAATTTTGTCCTCATTCATATTTCTATTTAATATAAGCACCACGTCTATCAAATTCTTTCTATCGAATTGTAACTGTTATTTGATTGATTTTCCAATGCTGCGCATTGATTCAAATTGAAACTTTTTTCTCTCTCAAAGCTACTTCTCAAACATTCTCTAGCCTATTACTTGTGAAAACATCTCTTATGAAAAATGAAGGACGACCAATCGATTGATTGTTGATTGGTCTTATATATCGAATATTTTCCCTTTCTTTCCCACCACTTTTTCCAAGGTTCCCAATTCGAGCTGTTTGGCTCATCTTTTTTTTATAACCAGTATGATTCAATTGGAGGAATCATTCTGTGTGTTCCTCACTGGGAAGAAAAATTAGCTCCGATCATTGTTCAAGATGAGAAGTGCAAACAATTTGGCGACTCACAATCAATGTGCAATTATTTACTCACAGTCCTGAATCCAAGTGGAATAAAGTGTAGGAAGAATTTGATTCCAAATTGATCTCTATTCCTCACAATTGGAAGACAAGGCTACACGAACATTTGATTGTCACGTGTATCCAAAGCTTCATCATGGCTCATATACATTTATATATATTCTGTGCGAGAGGGCTCTTCTGGAGTTCAACAAACTTTTTCTAGACATGATGATGATAGTCATGAAGAGTCATGAAGTCTGAATCGAAAAAAGAAGGGAGCCACAATTTGTTTTCATATTCATCAGATGAAGACACTTAATAACTGACTTGCATGTGATCCAAGCTCAAAAGTACCATGTTGATCGTCAGAATGTCATATGGGTCGGATGAATACACTTGATTCAGCTGAGCAAGACATAATTCTCTCTCCTCTTAGAGGAAGCCAAACTCCGGAAGTAGATCAATAAATTAGTGGAGAGGATCCAGTGATGATGATGATGAGCAATGGAAAATAAACTGGGAGCCTCTTTTTTTCCCTCTCATAAACAGAAATTGGGCCGACATTTTCATTCATCAGAAGCTCTTGATTCTCTTCGTCGGCCAGTTGAGATCAGTAAACGGATAAGCAATTGGCAACAGAATGTTCACTAATGGATATTCCACTAAATTATGATAGAGAGAGGGAGTGAAAAAATATGCTCTCCTGTGGCTGCTCGATCGATTAATTTTTCTTCTAGGAATAAGAAGCTGTCCAAAATTGCATCTTGTTTACATGAAATTTATGACCACTCAAATCATTTTTATCGATCTGATTTAGTAATTGAACTCTCGTTTTAAGAAGCCGAACGTGACTGTTTTTCCTCTCAGTGCGAGAGAAATTTTTACAAAAAGGCCTTCAAAATGATACATGGAAATGATTGTCGGGAATCATCAGACAACAATTAAATAATCATTTACTTATAATTATGTAGATGTTTGATAGAGGTGCGGCAATCTTTGATCTTCGTTCGTCTGTTGAGTTGAGAAGTTGAGGAAAATCATTGAGATAAGATAACCCTTTCACCCAAGGATCTGAGATCCTGACGAGTTGTCATTTCGAGAGTACATAGCTCAGATAGAGATAGACTCAGGAGATTACTGATAGGCGAAGAAAAAAATTGTAGATTATCATTCACATTGAAGTACATGTGAAATCACTTTTTCAATCGAAATCTGGTGAGAATTTGAGAGTTTCAAGGTTTTTTCGAAAACACTTCAGACTGCGGAAATCGAATTGCATCCATCTCCGACAAGTGGATTAAATAAGGTTGTCGTCTGATACTTGTGTTCTTCAAGTTCAGTTTTACACTCTTGATTCATGCAGAGATATTGTTCATCAGGGCTTCGATTGGCTTTCGATATGTGAGTGCAAAAAGAGAACTTCTTCCTGTCAGTTAAACTATGATTTAAGGTTCTCACCAAATAATCACTCTGTACAAACTCTCTTCCATGTGGAAACATTAAGATAGCGAGTAATGGAAGCTCTTTTTCACTTAACACAAGTCAGATAATCCATCTCATCATCATCTGACTAATGAATTCATACCCTGTAATCTTACCTCACCACAATGGAGTGGAAACTTTCACGAAAAAACATTCTCTTACAGTCTTACAGTCGATTCTGTTGGTGTAGTTGATGAAAAAAAAGACCGATCAAACTTTTACATTCTCAAGTTACTTTTTGGAAATAGAGCCTGTAGAAAAATTTCTTTTCCATCATCATTCCAGATCGATCTCAAATTTCAGAATTTCAAATTTTTCTAGGGGAAAATACAATGAGGTCAGACTTTTGCTTTCTCACAGCGTTCATATTTAATTTTTTTCATACATGAATAATTTCGATATTTTCGTGATCCAAGTTGATAGTGAAAGATCATTTCTCGCTCATGTCGAGGCCATCAAGTCATCGGAGGAGTTTTCATCCGCTTATGAGGAGATTAAATTCGTTGAGAAGACTGGATGAAATATTGAAACTCATCGCATTATCCACATACTCTGTGGACTTATAGTCAAGAAAAATGATCGATTGTATCATCATAAGTTCTGAAGGTCGTTAGACAATCATGATTGACTTTGCTCGCTTCACTTCTTATTTTTACTATTTCCACCATCGCATGACTTGATATTGCAAAATATCAGTAAAAAGTGGCTCACAACATCCGATCATCAATAGACAATTGAATATAGCTCAAAGTTGTCATGTTGTCATTAAAGTATGTAACTATACACATAGAATATTGTGAAATACTCTTGCTTAAAATAGATCATGTGAAAACTCAAAACCCATTAGTTAGCTCTTGTTGGTGTATCGAGTGTTTTTCGTCTCAATTGCACTTGACCATTGATCTGAGATCAGTTAGTTTTACAGAAAATATCTGGTATACAGCAAACTCCTATTCTATCATATGAATTTAATCTAATCTCTACAATTTGGTGGACATCATTTTGATGCATGGGAGATCATATTTCTCATCTCACAGGCAAAGGTCAAAATGTGGGGCAAATACCAGATTTAGATTGTGATCAATCCAATTGTTGGCCACAATCTACGAGAAAGCTCATAAGCATAATGAACAAGAGGAGGGCATTTATTAGGTCTCAATCGATAGTCTCATATCTTACTCAAACAGTAGAAAGTAACCAAAAGTTTGTCCTAAAAGTTGGACCCAGATAAATGACCAATTTCGATCAGACAAACAAGGCCAGTTGACATGACATTTGAGAATATGAAATTGATCAGCAAAATTTGATTTGTGTCAATCAAATTATGCCTTATCAATCTTCATCACGAAAGTAAGAAAGAAAGAAAGCAAATATAGAGGAAGAGAGAGAGAGAGAGAGAGAGAGAGAGAGAGAGAGATAGAAATCTAGACCCAAGTACACTTGTACTTTGGGTGCAAATTTCGGTTGTACCTGTACCTGTAAGCTGGTTTCACAACCAAACTGAGACCCGAAAGTGAACGGAACTCAGGCGAAGTGATGGCCTCAACATCCAGTGGCTTTATCATTTGCATCTCACAGTATTCGCATGGATGCACCGCATCAATCCACGTGATGAGGGAGGAGAGTTAAGCTACCCACTGCATTGAGGCCATCATCATCGTTTCGGTTCTGACTAAATCCCCGTTTTAAGTCTCTCTGTAGCATCGCTTGGTAAAAGCGAAAACAGCCTACCAAGTAAAACCACATTATGCACCCAAAGTGTACTTGGGCTCTTTCTCTCTTTCTCTCTTTCTCTCTCTCTCTCTCTCTCTCTCTCTCTCTCTCTCTCTCTCTCTCTCTCTCTCTCTCTCTCAATCTCTCTCTCTCTCTCTTTCTCTCTTCTTCCGTTAAGGCAATGGTACAGGATCAGCTTTTTGAATCAACTTTCATCAACACGAAAACATGCTCTTTCTCTCTCTCCTTTGATTATCTCTCTCTCTTAGCTCTCTCTCTCTCTCTCTTTTATTTTTTTTCTCTCTTGTTTGGATTCTCTCTCTCTCTTTCATCATTCTTTGAAATCCTCTCTCCCTCGATAAAGCTTTCTCTTTCTCTCTCCATCCATCCATGCTTATGTGTTTGTGTGTGGATAAGATATCATCTGACTGACAAGTGAGTACATATTCGTGCAAATTTCTTCACTCATGTTGCAATGTTTGGTCATTTCATCATGATGATGTTTTTGTGATATTCACCAGGTTTCGATACGTTTTTTTTATATGTGATCATTTTGAATGGTTGCTAATATAATACAGTATTGATTATTTATTTGCACTATTCGTCTTTTTCTTCTAATCAACTTTTTAATCATCCTCTGACCAATGATACAACCAATGATCAACAATTGATCACTCAATCAAGTGACCATTTTACATACTGTTTATGATTGACCATCTCATTTGTTTTTCTTCCATCCCACAATTGATGTTGTGTATGTGTGTGTCACTGTGTTCACGGATTAATCGGTTACCTTTGAACCTGTTCTAAAGATGACCTCTTTAACGTGTAATTGTAAATGGGCACCACTTATATTATTGACATTTTCATGCTGCCTTGCATTATCAAGTCTTCTCATATTATTTGTCATTCCATCCATCATACAAAATCAAATAAGTGGGGTAAGTGAATGTCTTGTTTTTCTCTTCTCAGTGTTGATAACGAAATAATAACAATAACATTCAGAAACGAAAACAATGTTTTAATCTCTTGAAAGATTAGAGAGAGAGAGAGAAAAAAAAGAAAGAAAAAGAAGGAGGAAGAGAGAAAGATACGAAAACATTGCAGTGCAATGTACTTCCCAGTTGATAATAAATGAACTCGATCAGAATCGATGATTTTACAAGTTTACTTTCTCATTTTTGTTACTTTTGTTACTCTTTTTTCATAACATTGATGTGTGTTTATGATATGCTGATTCACATTCCTCTCTTTTTTTTCTCCACTTCCTTGCCAGAGTCTACCACTGCTTAATAGCTCAGATTCTCGCACTTTTGATAAATGGGAAGTGATACCACTACCGATTGTGACCAATTTTTATCTTTTCAATATAACTAATCCTGAGGATGTTATGGAAAATGGCCAAACACCGATTGTAGAAGAATTGGGTCCATATGTGTATGTTGAATACAGGAAGAAGGTTAATATTTCCTACTCAGATGACGAATCAATCGTTAAATATGCCCAAAGAAGAACTTGGTATCATCAACCAGAGCTTTCCAGAGGATCATTATCCGATCCAGTTTATCATCTCAATGTTCCTTTGGTGGTAAGTTTTTGATTATATTCGTATTCTATTATATTCGAAACTTTCTCTTTTTCTCCATTTCTCTCTGTCCTCTTACTTCTACTTATTAAAAATTTAAGTAGGTTGAATGGAAGAGATCGATCTATGAACTCAAATGCTGTGTAAGGTCAACATACTGTGATCGGGGTGGCGGCAAAATTTCTGATTCTATGTTTGAGAGACTATTGATATACCTCATATTACCAATAATTATGCATGTTGGAGGTCATGTAACTTCTCGTCTTCTCAAATGTATGATGGCAATATAATATCTTGAGAGCTGTTGGTGACAGTTGATGAGACGCTTCAAGAAGCTATTGATTACCATTGGAAAACTAGCGCGCCAGAAAAACAGTTTCCCAAACAAGTGAAAGCAATTAGCTAGTTTCTCATTACTTCTTGTCATTGCATGCACTAAAGTTAATGTAAAGACTATGAATCAGCTTCGCTTTTTTCATCATCATTGGTTTAGCTCAAGCTTAAAATGGACTGTTTGTTAGACATGTTTAATTGTCTAGTCTACCACTTCCTTCCTCAGCTCAATTGTTCAATTTAATCACATGTTCATATCTTTCCTTCCAATTTCAGGCTGCTGGTGACTATGTTAAGAGATCAGGAGGCTCGGTGTTCATCTACTATGCGGTGAATGAAATGGCTAGAGTTACTGGTGCCAAATTAATATCAAAACATACAGTTGGACAACTTCTTTTCGAAGGATATGAGGACAAACTGATTGATGCTGCACGTAAATTGAAGATGCCTGTACCTTATGATAAATTTGGTTGGTTCTATGGGCGAAATCATACTGTGTCCGATGGTATTTTTGAAGTATATACTGGTAAATCTGATATCAATCGTATAGATGAGATGTACTCATGGAATGGTAATCATACACTTAAACTCTGGTGGGGTAACCAATGCAACTCGCTTGAGAACGTTAGCGCGAGCGATTTTCAGCGACCATTCCAGGAGCCTCCTCTTGAGAAGCTCAATATTTTTGTTGGAGATATTTGTCGATCTCTGAATCTTCCTTTCAACAAAAGTGTCTTCAAGCATTCTGTTAAAGCTCATCGATATGCTGCTACTGATGCCCTTTTCAATTATGATCTACCAGAAAACATTTGTTGGTGCGAAGATGCAAAGTTAGTCTTGAATTTATTGCTGTCTACAGATTATAGTTATTGCTTTTTTTATTACCTCTATCCTCTTACTCTTCTCAATTCTCACTGAATAATCATTGTGTTGATAATATATTCTCTCTAGTCGATCAAAATGTCCTCCCAGTGGCGTTGGAACACTCTCTCCATGTCAGCATGGATCACCTTCTGCCGCTTCTCTACCTCACTTTCTTCATGGTGATCCAGTCTTACGGGAACGAGTCCGTGGCTTGCAGCCAAACCCTCGCAAACATGAATTTTACATGGACATTGAGCCTGTAAGTTATTAGCAATTTCCCTGAAATCAGTGCTGTTAAAGTCTTTCGTCTAGCGTTCATTTAATTTCCATTGTCTCAATTATTTAGACCCTTGGAATCGCAACCAAAGTCAAAGTAGCGATGCAAATAAATGTTGTGCTCGAAAAGAACGAAAGACTCAATTTTGCAAAGAAAATACCATTTGATAGCATCTATTTTCCCATGATTTGGTTTAGTGCGGTAAGATTTATCATCTTCTCAAAGAACTCCACCCATATGGAATGTTATGATACTTGATTTATTGAGCAAATTTTTTCCATATAATCTCTAGGGCGCTGAGGTAGATGATACTATGGCCAGCCAGTTGAGATTATTGCAGAGCTTACCCCTCATTTTAAATTCTATGGCAGCTCTCTTTGCATCTGTCGGGATCGTCATGCTCCTCGTCATTCTCATAGTTTTCCGTATAAGACTCTGGCCTAAAGAAAAATTGCAGTTGGTAAGATATTCTCAGAATTTTTTCGAATTAAAAAGGAATGCTTCCATATCTGATGTAAGGCAAAACTATTTTTCTCTAACTATGACTGTAATGCTTAGCTCAATTGCTTGGGTTTTGGTTGAATTCTCACTTTTGGACTTTTCTCCTCTAGGTGCCTACTCAGGAGCCAGAAAATTGAAATTAAAATTGAAGATTGGTTTCGAGAAGTTCTCCTCTTATGCTGATCTGTGGACCATTGGATTTTTGCCTCTATCTCATTCAATTTTCACTTTCATGGTTCGACCTCAGAGACGCTCACTCTCATCTCGTGATCTAGCATTATCTTCCAATATGAATTTTTTTGTCTCTCCGGATTCTTGCCAATTTGATTTATCTTTCCACACTTTTTACTTAATGCTGAAGGGATCCTCCTCACATGTGCCTTGAGAGATAATCTTTTGCCTCTCAATTTTAGGGTGTAAATTTTCAAGGTGAAATTGGCTTATGATATTGATTGACTGGTCTCATGGATTATTGGCCAATATTTCATGTCTCGTTCTCATGAATTTTTTGCTACTCCTAGTCTTCTCTGATTTTTTGTAGCTTTGCTTCTCCATGGGAATTTTTCCAATCATCAAGATGGATGAAGTGCCACTCTTTTCTTACCTTGACGAAACCACCGAAAAATTGTCTCAGAAATTTTGATAGCCATTTCGGCGACTCAATCGTTTTGTCGCTCACTGTAAAGCTTTATATGTATTCTTACTTGAGTTCCTATGCTGTTTCTCATATTATTATTGAACGCTTACGAGCTCTTAATTCGAAATTTTCTCTATTCCATGGTATTTTTAGCTTTATTTATCAACGACTCATGTATTAATAGCACATTTTTCAGCATGATAAGTTTTGAAAGGAAAATTCGAATAATCAATAAACGCCATCAATGAGGCAGCATCATAATCAAGATGTAAGTCATCAGAAAACAAACCTAGAATTTTTGAATCCATCTAGTCGAGATACTTTACAGCCTCACAAGCTTGTTTGCATTCTTCAAGAATGCAAATGATGACGAAGAATCAGCATCATCAACCTCAATTCGATCGAAAGAAAAACGGAAAAACAAACTCAACCTCAACGAATGGAATACATGTATATTATTTAACCAATTGATAGCTATCGACAAGGATTTGTCAGAGCTATCAATGCTTGCTAGCAGAAAAAGCCTGAAGTAAAGCATACTGTAGAGCATACTTTCCAAAAAATATTATAAATCCTAATCAGCAAGTCTTTGTTTGAATTTCAGTAATAGTATAGAGAAGTTAGATTGAAGTCAGTGTTCAGGGGAGTGTAGGTGTATTTTTCAGAATGAATTTGAAGCTGCTTTCTGCAGTTGAATAGTTCACAAAGTTCGAAGTCCTCAGACCAATCAAACCAGAGAATAATTATCATGTGAGCAATTAATGAAAAAGAGCTTTTCGTTTAGATATAAGAATGAGAAAGATAAATTTCTTTGAGAGCGAAAAAACTGTACAATAGAGGAAAAGGCCACAGAAGTTGGACAAAAGTTTGGAAAAAAAAGAAGTGATCTATATTTAATTATCTAGTTTTATTCAGAGAACATTCTTGGTAACGAATCTTAGCAATCATCAGCTTAGATTCTGAGCTGAGATTCAGTGGAAACATTTCTTAAAATTTGTAAAAAATGAACATAAAAGAGAAACTATAAGAATTATCTGATTTCATGTACAAAAAGCAATCGGTAAATCTATCAAGTAAATTGATCAATTTAGATTGTGAGTATTCACCCTCATGGGATATTCCTATTTCTTGGAGAATCGCATTCTTCTATTCTGGAGCATCACGTAGCTATGAAGCTCGAAGGTTCGAAGGTACAAACGAAATTATCAGCGCTTGCGATGATCCAGCTCACGAACTGTGGTCAATTTGAATTGAGTTTGAACTGCTCGAGGGAAAAAAGATCTCGGCTCTCCCATGTGATCATGTCCAATGGCACGGAAACGAACCACTCGAGCAACTGATGGTTGGAATTGGGCATGATGATGGTGATGGTGTAGTGGAAAAGATTGTGGAAACATGTGGACCATGGGCATAGTTTGAACCAGTCGAACATAAGCACGAGCCGGTAGAAGATGGGAATGATGGTGAAAATGGGCTTGACTACTGGTCATAGCCCCAAGAAGCATGGTAACAATAAAAATGATGGAAATCTAATGATAATGAATAAGTGGAATCAAATCAGAATCACAGTCATAATTTATCATGAGCTTACCATTTTTTTCCAATTATGTTTCAACTTATCAATTGATATGAATTGCAACTCAGTATACGAACTGAGCCTGATGGTTTCTAGTGAGCTGCTTAAATACTTTCCGAATTTCAGTAGAACTTCCCCTAATTAAATGGGCTCACTCAATTTCTAATCTAGGGAATCACTGAAATATTAGTTATGCAATCAATTATTTGCAAACAAATTGTGAAACTTGTAGCAAAATTTATTCGAGTATCGATAATTCAGCACTTTAAATCAATTTGCAATGCTAACTCGAGTATGCATCAAAGATGAGAGCATACTTTTTTGACAAACAAAAGTATCAAAAAAAGGGGGCACATGGAAAGATTTTTTTTTGTGCCTATTTAAAGGTAAATTTTACACATCAGAGTGGATGCTTTCTCTCTTTTCATATACCACTGGCTCTAATTACACCACATGCAACCGGAGGTCCCGAGTTACCATCCCTTTTGCTACCCAAATCTGTTCCTCGACCCAAGTCATCAGCTCTCTCGGTGATCTAAAGGAAAATTGAAAGGAAAAAAGAAGATTACTCAATCGAAACTTGGGCCTCAAATGTGCTTAATTTTTATTTTCACAGCTATTAACGGTACTTGTGTGAAAGAAGACCAAGTTTAGCGAGGGTCACATTTATTGATTGGTATTTTTGCATGTTACTCCTCGCTCCGAAAAACCTTCATCCCTCATCAAATCATGAAATTACTCACCACTAAAGTCCGATTGATTATCGAGTAGCCACCTGAAAGGCTGATCAGTAAATCAGTTAAATCGAATGTTGCCACACCATTCTTATCGGCAAATATATTGCCCAGATCACCAACATGACGATTCCAATCATGCTTACCACCGTGTTCAGTTTTTTGTGGATTATAATGTTCACCAGCCGATAGACAATCATTACCGATTGTTGGTAGCTCGAGGATGTGCATACCATGAGGTCCAGGAGTAAGACCACTGATTTTACCGTTAATGCTCACAGGTTGATTGCCCTGAAAAGTAGAGGAAAGATAATTGATAAATAGTTCCATAAATAAATAGACAATCGTTCCATTGTCGTTTGACGTTTGTGCAAGATACTAACGACTTGGCGAAAAATCACTGTTCCAGTGATTGAACCTGGTCCTCTGACTTCTGATATACCACGAATTGATCGTAGAGGTTGACCTCCATATTCATTTGGATAAAAATTATTGGGACTTGGAGGATAATTGTCGTTATAGCCTTGCATACCTCCAAGCCAGCCAATTCGTCGACCAAAATCATATGGCTTCATTTCATTCCATGGTTCGTTGGGACGATATGGTGATGGCTGAGGATAAGCCGATGGATAAGGATAAGTGCTTGGATATGTTGGATAGTAACTTGGATTAGATGAGTAATCTGGGCTTGATCCTCCTTGACCATAGTAATGATTTGGTCTTGGATACACAATATCTCGGTAGGATCCTCCTCCATAGTTTTGGTTTTGATAGTTGGGATTGTAATTCGAATAGGTTGGATTGGAATAAGGTTGCTGATAGGGTTGCTGATAAGGTCGATAATAACTGCCAAAATGATGGAATTGTGTGAGAAACTATTTGCTGTTCATTGATAAAGAAGAAATTGATTTGCCTCACCTAGAAGATGAGTATCCTGATGAGTATCCAGGGTATTGGTTCCTTGATGGATATTGGCTGTAATAGCGCCAAAATTCTGGATAAGATTCCATGGAATACTTTTGAGGATAAGAATATGCCCCATATTGGGTGCCCGAAGGTGTACTGTAATAGTATGGATTATATCGAGGTGCAGTTCCATAGAGACCTGAGTTCATTGATGGGCTGATCACAGAGAAGAAATGGATATGGATGATGATTAATGAATTTAGAAACTATCTAACAAATCGTAAGTAAAAAATCTCAACAGAATTCACAAGTTTCTTTACGAAGAGAGGTTCACTTCGTTACAAAAATACTTTACCCAAAGTAATCTCTTTGGCCGGACATAATCCGAATGGGTTCCGACGAAATTCCACTGGAAGATCTGATTCGCTGATCCCGATTATATTCATAGTAGCCTGGTGGCCAGTACGAGGCCGATGAATATCCTTGAGAGAAAATTCCTTTTGACAATGAAATCACGAGCAGCAGTATGAAACTCCATGAAATCAATTCTCGATCTCGTATCTTCATTCTCGATCGTTCGAATGAAGTTGGACAATTCGAATTCCGAAAAATCCGAGAAAAGTAAGACTCTTTCTCTACAAAGTAAAATTTCGAAATAGCCTTAACCTCTGATGAACTGGAACTCGATATACTAGATACACGATGCAATGAATGTTCTGTCAACTGGTTATTATTATCACTATTACTGATGTAATCACACTGACAGGCCGAGTGAAACTGAGGTCGATAGATAGGAGAGGAACAAAAACATTGGATTGCCGAGAAGGAAGCCCATGACAATCGATGCCTGAAATAAATGTCCTAAGGAAGAAAGGGGTTTGTAAAGCAAAAAAGAGGAGGGATCCCTTTACAAAAGATAGGAAATTACGGGTGCACAGTCTAAATCATCGTCACAGAAAAATGAATCGAGAGCGGCAAAAATGAAGTGAAAGTGGCCCATTGTTATGTGTTAGGAGTGCCCGAATTGATGAACAAAAAAACGAATTCTCATTCAACGACACACTACTCACTGAGAGACCTATTTTTTTGCCTTTTTCAATCCAAAAAAGTGATGAAAAAAAGTTTACCAATAGACTCTCTCTCTCTCTCTCTCTCTCTCTCTACTCAGCTAGAGAGAAAACTTGATAGATGATGGCATCAATGTTGGCCGTAAAAAAGAATTTTTTTCTCTATTCCATCATGTTGCCCGAAAAATTACAAGCATCGAGGAAAAACAAAAATCAGCATCCAAATCAAGCCTTTTGCCAGAGAGAATACCTTTTCCATGGTGGAATAAGATTTTGATGGAAGAAAACTTTCTTTTCACCCAAGACAGAAGGTCGTCTTGTTCTGAATACAAAAGGTACTTTGTCCTTCATCGATTTGTTAACACACCGAAACGGCCCACGAGTAGATCTTGGCGAAATTGGAAAGATCAAAAGTGTGACATAATTGACGATGAATTCGTCTTAGTTTGAATTAAAGTCGAGTTAGAACATACATTTGGAAAATTTGCAGTTTCAGAAGCTTGTTCGGAGTGGAGAAGTGATTAATTTTTGTGACAAAAGAGTCTTTGAATGCTTTGCGTTGACGAGTCAAAGTGACTTTTTTTCTAAACAAGTTGAGCTGACATTTTATTGTGTTTCATCCGATTATTCGTTATGCGGTTTTTACTTTTGTGAACTCAATTCTGACAATTTGTTTAGATGCTTGTATGATTCAAATCCTCACAATCAGACCAACGAGCCGAGATAGAAGATTGATCAAACCCAAAAAATGTTATTGGAATGTTTCAACTGGCCAATTGATTAAGAGAGGCTCATGAGTTTTTGGACAACTCTCTATGAGGAAAAAATCATAGGAAAAAAGTTACATAAATTGTGAGTTCCTATCATAGGAAAATGATTGTCATTTTTCTCTAGCTTGCTATCTTTTGTGGATGATATTCAGATCCACTGAGATGAAATTTGTGAAAAATAACCAAAATTAATTCATAATCGTTGGAACTGTCTCAAATTGAATATTTGTTTCAAAATATTAAACTGTCGATGAACCCAAATTTTCGATCAATTTTGGAAAATTTTAGAGCTGCTTACAGATTGTAGATCTCCAATAGGGATCACAGAAATGAAGAAGAAGTATATTGTTGTTAGAAAATTCTGATTTATAGATAATTAATGAGTAAAATTCATCATCATGCTTCCATCATTTTCCTTGCCACAACTGAGATCTCTCTCTCTCTCTCTCTCTCTCTCTCTCTCTCTCTCTCTCTCAAATCAGTTCAAGGTGATGGAATCATGAAGCATATGAAATGACTCAAGCCACCTTCAAACATGCTGATAGAGCTCAACGCTGCTTGAAGAGAGGGGAATAATTGAAACGATCCAGAAATTTAAACAGCAATTCATCTACACATGAATCATAAGGGAAGGGTTGAGAGATGAAAATGGGCTCTGATAAAATAGGGGAAAGAAGTTTCATGGCTTGGAATTGCAGCATGCAGCTCAGATGTTACACAAAGTGTTAGCTAAAGTTGTCACCGAAAAATATCTGGACATTTTGAGCCTAGATTTGGAGAGCCAATTAGATTCGTGTCTTACATTACATAGTTTCCAGCATCCTGAAATATTCTCATACAATTTGATTGGCTATTCGAGTCTTGGGCTCAAATATTTCAATATTTTTGGTTGGAGGCCAAAAATCCGTTGATTTGATGATATTTTGATACCATTACTGTTCGAAAGAGTGAAACAAGATATAAAACCATCTAATGGAATGTTTGCCAATGTTTAAGGTCTACATTTTATACCAATAACTTTTGACAAGAAAAAGCTCACTGGAAGGTTAAAGTTCAAGTTCAGACCAGGAAAGCATCTGAAAGTGAGGAGAAAAGTGTTTGCAATCGAGTTCGAAAAGTGGAAGTAAGATTGAAGGAATGCTTAATTATTCAATAATCTTAGATTACAAAGCCTGAAGTGTACTCACGGTGATAAGAGATTGTAATTGTAGCTCTTAACCAACAATTGTCATGTGAATTACATCTGAAGGACAATCTTTTCAACTCTGAATAGCTATAATCGATTAACCTAGTATCTAAAATAGAGTCGAAATGATGGTGCTCACAGAATTCTGGAGGAGCGTTAAGATTTTGAGGCAAAAATCATGAAACTTCATGATCTCTTGAATCATCATGAGTGGCTCAATTGAACAAAACCCAATCAGTCAGACTTGCTGGTAGTTAATTGATGTTATCATCGATCAGCTTCCAGTGAAGGACAAACTCCTTATTCTGCAAAGTTTACACTTCTCAGACTATTCGTATTCAATTCTTTTAGTTTCAGTCTGGAAAAAATTTGATGTCAAGCCTTAGAATTACAAGTTTCAAATCGAATTCTAAATCAATAGGAGTTTGATTTCCAAATTAATAAAGAAGTGGTATTGAAGCTCTCACGAGTTTCACTCGGAAGTATATGATAAATTCATAAACACAAATCGATAGTGGAGATTGAGATCTTCCGGTTACTCTCTTAAACAAGAGATATCTGAAGAAGGTGAGGAAATTCCAGGAAGAATGTTGATTACTTGATCAAATAATGATTAGATTGAAGCTTAACTGAAATACTTACGTAAGACTTGTGAGAAATTAAACAACTGATAAATATTCCACCATCAAGATGAAATTCGACATGGATATCAGAAAAATGGTGGACTGAATTGGAAATCAATTGGTGAAATAATTTTATACATAATTATATATATATATGTAAGTATCATACTTGGAAGATATTTTCACACATGGAATGTGAAAAAATATAATCCAGTATATCAACAAAAATAGTGAACGTATTGATCAGAATTTAAACATTTTTTTTCAACAATCGTTCTATGGGTTGGTCAAGAGAGGCAGAAATGTTACTGCTGATCACATGGATGAGAAGCTTCAGACATCGGTGTGCGTTGAAATCAGAGAGAGGAAAAAAGGACGATATCCGTTTCAAGATTCAAACATTTGACTATTCCTTCTTTCTTCAAGAAAGAGTAGAGAAAAGAAAAAAGGGAGAAGTGCAAAGAAAATAATCAAGATATAACACATTGTTATCTTCTATGTAATATATATAATATTAAATATAATTAGTCATCACTCAGCCAAGAGAAAGGCCTTGTTCAGACAATAATTAGACCAACAATGGAATGAATGGCACTTTGCGAACATGAATATATGCTCAATGACCCAAGAACAGAAGCGAGGTGAAAAAACAATTCCTCGCCAAATATAAAATGAACAATAATGTATTTATGTAATAAATGTTTTCCTATCTGTCTAGAGTTTAGATCACATGTTTGATTTGTAGTTGATTCGTGTATACTTTGGATGGCTATGAACGCGAATGATTCTTATGAGTCAATATGAGTGCGTGGTTGAATGTTGTTGTTCTTGAATGCAATGTCAAAGGATTGAGAGGGAATAAATTTCAACATAGAAGTTGTGGAAATGCTAGATAATTGGTCCCTCAGAGACTGAAGTCCGTTTTTTGATGAATGTTATAGAATGATGGTGGAAAAAAGAAAAGAGAAAAGTTTCACTTCACTCTTTTCGTACATCTATCGAGGTAACTTCTTTGAGAGCGGCCAACGATGCGTTGTACTTATTTTCAGCTTTATTGTCACTATTTTCACCAGAATCGTTAGAGTAGACCGAATTTTTCTTACTAAGCGCTGACTTGATTAGACTTTCTAATAAAAATCCATTATATTCTCGATCTTTGGCATCTCTAGATCCTGTTGAGGGGTTATTTTCACATGACTTATTACTAGTAATAAGGTGGTTACTAGGGAGGTTGTTATTTATCTCTTGATCACCTGAAATGGATATGGAGAAAAATATATTAAGTCCTTGATCATGAGTCATGAATTGATGATAAATTGATTCTCTCTCTTTTCCCCTCTCTCTTATTCGAGAGTCACGGAAGAAGTGTTCACTTTCTAATAAGCTAAAATTTGAGTGTTGCCGCGCTAATTGATTGAATCTTGGCTTACTACCGATTCGGATGATAAATCTTGAGCTTGTTTATACTGATCTTTTTCCTGATTTCAGAGAGACGTCAAGAAAATCGATTGGACAGAAGATAATGTCTATTAAGAGAAGCTATACCTATTTTCTGAAAGCTATTGAAATATTGTAAAAATTCATCTAAAGAAATCGTAATTCTTCTTAGATTCGATTATCATGATAATATTTGTTCAATCATCTCACCTTTGTGAACAATCCGGGAATTTTTTTGAGAATTAAACTCTAAACGAGCATTTTCTCGTAATTTTCTCATCATATTGGATGCGAAAAAAGTGTTAGTATTGTTCAGTGGCGAGGTGGTCTGATCAGGTGATGGAAATAAAGCTGATTGCCAGAATGAAAAATTGTTGGCTGACGATTGATTCAGAGATCCAGTAGATTGGGCTGTTGATTCTGACGAATTATGTTTAGATGGAATCAATAAACTACGATTACTTTCATCTTTCTTGATAATTGATGATGCGGACGATGATGAGGCGCTAGTTTGACGCTTTTTGGGACGCAACAAGTGTCTCTCTTTAACTTTGTATTCTAGTGTGGAATGAGGTACACCAAAATGGGTACCTGCCCTGTGTACACTCATTTCACCCATTTGGACTGCGCGCACAGCACGAGCAAGATCATCACGTTTATAATTACGATAGCGACCTCGCTTAGGTCGATTTCGCTTTGGATCGGGTGTGGAGGGGGCACTTAGATCACTGGCGGTAGATAACGGAGGATGGCGTTTGTCACTTTTTCTTGAACGCTGACTATTTTTGTTCTCATTCATCAAGGCATCTGAGCTTGATTCATCAGAGTGTCCCATCGAAAGGCGAGTGAATTGGGATCTATCACTTGATGGTCCAAAATGATTTTCATCTTTTATCGTATTTATTAAATCACTAGTATTGTCCTTTCTATCACCGAGACTATGACTAGATAAATTACTGTCACTACGATTTGACAAAAAATTGGATCCCTGAAAGAGGAGAGAAAAGCTATTAGATTCTTATTTGGGTGAAAAATTGGACTGGAATTTTTCTCTGGAAAGATTAAAAACGGCTTGAAGTACATGCTGATTTAAATGCAGGCTAGAGAAATAATGGCCTAAAGTTCAAATTGCGTTGTGCTTGATGCATGCATAGAAGCTTGAACAGTGAGATTGGTTACAAGAAAGAATTCAAATCGATCAGGAATCAGTTCATAGGAAAAATTGTGCACTTAAATTAAGTTCATGATGGGCACCTAATGATCAGGTGTTTTTTCAGATGAAAAATGCAGGAAACCTTGGCTATAAAGATTTTCCAACGTTTTACTTACATCAAAAGGAGTACTGGCATTAGATTCGTTAGCAAGGAAGCCATCCTTTCCCTTCACATTCATAGCTGAAAGTGATAGTGCAGATGAAAGGAATGATAAGGGTGTAGGAGAAGCTGTGTTCATGTTTTGCAGAGCAGGATTTTTTGATGAGATGGACGATCCTGAAGTATCAGCAGACTTGGGATGATAGGATGGTACTCGTAAAATTACATTGTTGTTACTACTTGAATCACAAAAATTTGCGTCCGGTATACTCGTTGGATTTGGACTGCCATTGTTATTCGTGGTGGGGATATTGTTATTATTTTTTACCCTCAAACGTTCTTGAACTAATTTTGGTATCAATTCATGCAGAAAAGGTAACGTATTGGATATGCTTTTGTTTAGCTCATTACTATTGATCGTATTATCAGTGAGGGGCAGCGTTAACCATGGAAAATTATGAACATTTAAAAGAATCTGGTATAATAAAGGACCCAGTGGATTGCCACGATCTAATGCAGATAGATAGGTTTGTAAGGTCGGAAGTGAATCATTGAGAAGATTGGCATTACTGGAAACCATATTGTTGTTGAAAAATCCCGGTACTGAGGTGTTAAATTCATTTGTTTCTACTTGTTCATCGGTATCACATTCATTGACGTTTGAGTGCACTGAATCAGGTGCCATAGGACCATAGCTTTTACTACCTCGTTGATTAATGGCCTTTTTGAGAACCTGCATGAGAGCTTCTCGTGCAATGGGATTGTTACTATTGTCGATTAGATTTGATGAGATATGATTTGTATCCGAATTGTCTTTTGGTTCATCATTTTTACTCTTTCTGGCTGTTGAATCAACCACTTTGGTGCCGGATACATTCATCAGACTATGATTTTCGATACCTTTCAATTTTGTTTGAGAGGTAAGATCTGATGGTGATGAAGTTCCATTGACAATCACAGGACTTTGTTTACTGCCATTGCTTGTAGAGACAATGGTGCCAGCCACTGGCGAGGCGGAAGCTGCAAGTGGTCTACCTTTTTTACGATCTGAGCAAAGTTTATACACTTTATTTCTTAAAGTGGATCTTGGAATGCCATAAATAACTGCTGCTCTTCGAGTTCCTAATTTTCCACTCTGAATATCGTTCAGAGCAGCTTGTAGCTCTTTTTCGGTGTACGTTCTTTTCCATGTGGATGATGTTTCGGGACGAGTCTTTTTACTGGGAGCGATCGAAAAGGGAAGGCAAAAAAGAGAGTTACAAAAAAAAGAAGAAGCGTGATGAGGAGAGGACAGGTTAAAATCTTTCGAGTGGTTCGGTAAAATCAACAAGCTCACCTTGATTTGGCAGTGGCTGGTTGAGGGACTCGTAAAAGAGGGGTAGAATTATTCATGGAATGATCATCATTGGAATCGGTTGCTAACAGTTTACGTGAATGTAAACTCAGATCCAATGGCTGCTCCCCTGACCCAATCAGCCCAACAGTAGGAGTCCCATTGTTTCCCACCGAATCGAGGAGACCAATCGATACGTTGTTGTTCCCACTAATATCGCTGCCATTTGTTCCAATATTGCTTGCTCCACATAAACACTTTACAGTACCAGATGCATTGATGTTGATACATTCTTCGGAATGTTGAATTGATTCAGGCTGATTCTGTTGTAAGATAAACAAAATACCGTCAAGCATCACATAGAAAAAAGTGAAGAGATTTGAAAAAAATAAGATGATGAAATGCGTAAAAAAAGTATCATCAAGGAGATGACAAAAGGTTACAAAATGATAATTTTGCCAAGAGATTGAGGACAGTATATGAGATGAGAAAAAGAAGAAAAGGAAAGGTGCAGGGATAACGGAAAAAGGAAGACAAGAAGAAACAATTAATTCTTCTTCGTAAAAGAATGATAACTGATTTGGTGCCGCTGATGCTACCGGTAATCGTTTGCTGGCTATGGTTGACTATGGTTACGATGCTTGATGACGATGTATTGACAAGACAAGTATCGTAATCGTGTTAACAGGAAATCACGTTGATCAAGGAATAGTTTTTCTATGCGCTTTAATCGGAAAGGCAGTGTTGGCCTCCCAATCATAAGTGTGTATGATATGTATAAGTGAGATAAGTATCAATGAAGGAAGTATTTAAAAAAGAATCATTTGATATTGGATGCTGGATGCTTAATTCAATAACTAAGGTCATCTCTTCATTTTTTGACTTGGCGCGCCAAAACTTGGCAAACTTCCGGATACTGGAACAAATAAAAGGGACATGGCCAAGTATCCGAAAGCGGAAAGAATCTTTTGGGAAGATCGGCAGACCTGGCCTTAAGGAATATAATTTAGCAACGACTGCCACCAATGTCATCAAATCATTTTCTCCTACCGAAAAAAAGCACGTCACCTCAAAGCTCTCAGTTTTCTTAAATCAGTCAAATTTAATCCATGTGACGCCAACATGGCATTTACTGTTTTTCGTCAACACACCTCATTAAAATTCTCAAGATTTTGGAAATTTTGGAAATCTAATTAAAGCCATCATCATGCAATGTGAGATCTTAAGGGCAGAGTTGAGGGTGCCTGAAATGGATACCTCTCAAATTTAACCCAAAAAATGATCTTCATGAATCGTGAGACCTTCGAGTAAATTGATAGAGAAAGAGAAAGTGATAGAGCATAGAGAGAAAGCGGTAAAAGTAGTAAGATTGAAGCCATCGAAAGGTGGGAGAGACAGCATGTATATATAGCTATATCAGAACCAGAATTTAAATTTCAAGTTGGACAAGATGAAAGAGCTTACACATGGAGTCCAAAATTCCAAGTTGATTTGGCTCTCTCCTCTGATAACCCGTTCTGTTGGAATTTTCCTCTCCATCACTATCTTTCTCTCTCTCTCTTTCTCTCTCTCTCTCTCTCTCTTCCACTTTCACTTCACCTTCCCTGGTTGCCCTTCTAAGCTTTCTCTTTCTCTATCACTTTCTCCGTCTTCATTTTCGCTTGACTCTTTGCTGGGTATATATCTAGCAAGTTTGGAGGCTCCATCATTCTGGATGCAACCAAATTTGTGTTTGAGCTTTAGGTTGAGGGTGACCTTGCCGGTGTGTATAGCTATGCTAACATTTTCTCTCTTTCTCTCTATAGCATCGACATCACGATCATGATCGAGATGAAAAGTGAAAGGAAGGGGAGAGAGAGAGAGAGAAAGCTGAACGAGATGACGATAGGGATGATGATTAGAATAAGAGTTTCACATTTTTTTTCTTCAAGGAGCTAGTTGAAATGGATGCAGTCTATGAGAGAAGTGTATGGAAGATGAAAGTGAGAGAGAGAGAGAGGGAAGAAATCACACACAAATATCAAGAGGATAATCCTCTTGAAGGATCATAAAATGCATTTAGTGATACAAGTGGTTGCACCAAGTTCGATTAGACAGCAGAAAAAAATAAGCCTACAATAAACGGTGCACAGGTCTTGCATGCTTATTTATTGAGGTTTTTTCTTTTCTCTCTCTCTTTCTTTCTTTTTCCTTTGATTAGATTAGAAAAGATTCGAATTGATTACCCAATGGATTACAACAAAGTAAGGTAGAAGGAGTTGAAAATAGAGGGAGAGAGAAAGAGAGACCAGAGCATGCAAATCACTTGTCATGGACGATGAATAACGATCAATTAGGCATGAAAAAATATCGATTCTGATTATTCTACATTCACGGCGCGCCATGTTATATATTAGCTTTGTAATCGGAATATATATATATTGCAGCATACAAATCGGAAGTTGAATTTGAAATGAATACAGAAGACCCTGACATCGGATTGAATGTATGTATCGAAGTGGTTAATGTAGCAGGCTTTGACTTTGAAATCAAGTGAAGATGATCAGGAAGAGGAAAACATTAAAATTATATTGGGCACAAAACCGTTCGATTTGCCCGAGAGTTATCAAGGATTTTGGACTCGCTCAATTCGCTCCTGAAGCAATGAAAAGAGGAAAGAGAGAGAGAGAAAAAAAAAGTTTCCCAATTGATCCTATTGCATGTACTGCCAAAAGTGAGCGAAATTTATCGAGGAAAATTAGAGCCACCATTTTTTTGACAACACTCTCACACACACAAATAGCTAGCATGTTGAGTAAGGTGATGATGTTCAAATTACACAGGTCAATTGATACCATACGTACGTTATGGTATAGAGTACAGGAGCCAGTCTTTCTGTGCGGCGCTGGCCTATTGATTTTTCAATTCAATATTGTACATGGATACAAGAGAAGATGGAACAGCTCTGATTTCAAGATGTGAAACGAGACGATATAAAGAAGTGAAAAGAGGTACGCTATCAGTAGAAGAAAAATGAAGAAGGACATAAGGAGAACGCGAACCGAATTATGAAAAGAGTATCAAGAGAGA
This sequence comes from Brevipalpus yothersi, assembly GCA_003956705.1. Classification (NCBI taxonomy): domain Eukaryota; kingdom Metazoa; phylum Arthropoda; class Arachnida; order Trombidiformes; family Tenuipalpidae; genus Brevipalpus; species Brevipalpus yothersi. Next base: position 170,694 of record QZCP01000357.1, read on the forward strand.
GAGAGAGAGAGAGAGAGAGAGAGAGAGAGAGAGAGAGAGAGAGAGAGAGAGAGAGAGAGAGAGAGAGAGAGAGAGAGAGAGGAGAGAGAGAGAGAGAGAGAGAGNGAGAGAGAGAGAACCAAGGGGGGAAGATCTTTGGAAATTGAAGGAGAAATGACAAACATCAAGATGAGGAGAGAGAGAGAGAGAAAGAGGTAAATAGGGAGGGAGAGAGGAGGAAATCGAACACGATGATAAAGTTGATAAGAATAAGGGTCTGATGATTTCAAGGAGCTGAGCAAATTGATGAGGACTAGGCGCGTGATTAAATGGGGGGGGGGAGAAGAAAATCAATCAAATGGCAGAGGAGTGATATTTGGAAACGTAGAGAGAAAGAGAGAGGATGATCCTTTTTCAACACCGCTACTACTCGAAAAGGTCCGAGATTATCCGTTGAGCATGCATATGAGTTGTGAGGATTATCAATGAGTGATGAAAAAAGAGAGAGAGAAAGAGATAGAAAGAGAGAGTAGGGAGAGGCAAAATAGTGCAAACATTCATGATATTACTTACGATATCGTGTTTATCCAAACTACAAAAACAACATGCATCTTCGGAAGACCAATCTTGAGGTTCACTTGGCTCGAGATAATTGAATGAAGTGCTTAATTTGTTCCATCGCTTCCCTCCCATCAATTCTTGGGCCACTCGTTCCAAGCCTTTTTTTCCAATATGATGATGAAAAAAGGGAGCAAGAGAAAGAAAGAGAGAGAAAAAGAGAGAGAAAATAGAGATTAATAATGAGAGAGAACCATAGTCATTGATACTGGTGAAGTGGAACAGTGAAGGTGACTACTGATATTACCTTCCATGGAGTTCCATTCTTATTAACAAAACATGGGGGATGCAAGAGATTATGAATTGTAGGACCGAACAAATACAAGTACAGTGTATTTAGAAGCAAAAATCTATTATTTCTTGTCTACTTCTTCCCAGGAAGTGGAAAAAATAGCAACTGATACAGAGAAAAATGGGAGAGAGTGAGATGAAAAAGCGATGGGAGAGAGAGAGAAAGAGATGGGAGAGAGAGAAATAAAAAGAATCTAAAGGAGGCTCAATCAAGAGAATTGATTTCCACCCCAACAAGCAAGAGGGGTCAAAGGTTGTAATAATTATCAGATAATGGTTGAAGTAAAGGGGTCAAGAAGAAGAGATGAATGAGCTGAATGTACGCAAGATGGATCAGTCAAGAAAATTGTACTAATCAAAAGACTACTCGTTAAGAGTGGGAAGTTCACAATGCAAAGTGTTGGTTCACAAAATATTCACACAAGTGAGTTTGAAATAAACTCTCATCAACGAGCAATACGCAACTACTAATTTCTTGCAATGATAATGATTTTGCTTAACCCTTCGGTTACTCATGAATCTTCATCCTCTCTCTCTCTCCCTATCTCTTCTCTCTCCTATTTCCTTGGCTTCCAACTCATATCAGGATTCTCTTGTTTCAATATTCTTCCGATATCATTTCGCCGGTTGAACGAGGAATTGGTTGTCTATACTTCCCGATACTTTCCCTTAGTACAGCTTTCCTATGCTCTCTTTTCTTCTTTTCATTTCAAATGAGGAGCTTAAGATGGCAAGAACGATGTCTATCTATTCCTTAGACCTATGAATTTTGATATTTCACTCTCCTTCCCCCCTCTCTCTCTCCCTAATGATAACTTCCAACAATTCATCAGTATACCAGCGTTAGTTTAACTCTTGATCACTGCTACTGGCACACATTTGTTTTCTCTCTTTCTCTCTTTCTTTCTTACTTTCAATCGCGAGGGGGTCTTAATTATCTTTGCATGAATATTCAGCACTTCATAAGAAGTTTCATAATGAATAAATATATATATATATGTGTTGAATTTGCCAATCGATTGCCGGTGCCAGCGTGGAGGTAATGATAACTGTTCATCCTGTTCATCTTCGCCTCCCTTCTTATTTCCAGTTCAGGGTGAGAAGTGTGTGTGTGTGTGTGAGAGAGAGAGAGAGAGATGATGATAAGAATCGAAAATGAAATGAGAGGGAAGAAGGGGAGGACAGAGCATGAAGTACGGAAAACAGAGAAGGAAATTGAAAGTTTTACAAACTCAATGTCAAAGTCAAAGTCAATCATTGATGATCAAGAAAAACGAACCAAAAAAGTGAAAGGGCTAAGGTATTCGAGCGATAATAAAATGAACGGTTATCATCAAAAGTTCGAATCACTTGCTTGTGATTGGCTGATATTGTGAGAAAAGTATTTCAATATTTTTCACTGATAACTGTGATAGATATGAGTGTTTGTGTGTGAAAATGAAAATGAAAATAAAGAAAATGATTTCATGAGTTTGTTGGAATGAGTATTCATCTGGGGTGAAGCCACTTTTTAGGCTCAAATTGAAACAATAACGTTTACGCTCCATCTCAATCAATTGGTTTCCCATTTTCATTTTCCAAGGAGAAAGAAGGAGAACGAAGGAGAGAGAGAGAGACTGAAAATGTGTGTGAATTTATATTCTACATTCTTCATCGAGTCGCCTCACATTACTCATCTTTTTTTCCGAAAATGAGCAAATAAATTGACTACTATTATATTTTTGCTCATCATTGTCCATCGGTCAACTTGGCTTATTTTTCTTACAAGCAATGGCCAAGTAACAACATGGAGAAGAAGTAGTAGAGGAAGGAGGAGGTAAAAAGGGAGGAGAAAAAGAAGAAGAAAATCGAACGAGAAGTGAGAGAAAATGAATACATGGAACTATATGGGGTCACAAGTAATCGAAATGAGCCCCCATGTACATGCTGCCACTTGGAGGGTGACCATCATGGCAAGATGATGGAGAAAAAGTCAGTGTTAATGTAGTATATATATATACACACTCATGGTAATATATATACACTACCCAAAGTGAAAGGAGGACACAGAGACGCCGAAATCGGATCACGGGAGAATGAATGGGGGAATCATGCGGAAGAGAAATGATGGAGAGAAAAAAGTGAGAGAGAAAGTGCATGAAGAAGGGGGAAAAAGAAGAAGGTTTCATGAGATCTCTCTCTCTCTCTCTCTCTCTCTCTCTCTCTCTCTCTCTCTCTCTTTCTCTCTCGCTCAATAAATACAATTAGAAGCGAAAATTAGCACCAAACCTCGCTCTGGTTAATAGGGCCCTTACAATCGGGCTCTCGAGGCCCTTGCTAACTTTTGCTGCTCTCTTGATTAACTTCATCATTCATCACTATGTCTTATGGCCCACTTTTTTTATAAACTATTGCACATTGTTCTGGTTGGAAGAGGAAGAGCGAAAGTGAGAGTGCAAAAGAGAGAAAGAGAGAGAGAGAGAGAGAGAGTATCAAAAGGATGTTTTATATTAATACTACTTTTCTCTGATAGTTATTCATCTTCCTTATCATACCAAAAAATTTTTTGATACTTTTCTATCCACAGAAGGGCGGTTAAAAAGAAGGAGGGGTTGTTTTCGGCAATCACAACTGATACACTCAACAGCTCATCTTTCGTTCTCTCTCTCTCTCTCTCTCTCTCTCTTTCTAACACACACCATGTATTCAGAAGGAACATAATTCAATTATCCATCCTAACAACTCAGCTCCCTTGCCCTCATCTGTGTGCGAGAGAGTTGAACGTGAGGAACATTAAATGTGAGCCTCTACACTTGGTCACAATCAGAGAGGATGATGAATTGTGAATCAAAAAGAAGATGAAGAAGAAGAAGAAGAAGAAGAAGAAGATGGAGCAACAGGTTTCCGGGTATAGAAAGAGAGAGAGAGAGAAGGAAAGTGATAAACACACAGAATAACGGATCTCTGATCTGTTATCCGTCGCTTTGACTGGAGATCTGATGATGGAGAGCATGGAAGCTTCACTTTCTCTCTCTCTTTCATTCTATCTTTCGAGTATGTATCGGCTTGTTCATGATGGCGGTGGCCATGTAGCCCCCTTGTAGAGTGGAAAAGAGAGAGAGGAAGAGAGAGAGGATTGGAAAGATGGTTGGCAAGGTTCAACTGTTGCTCGCCTGATTGGGGAGACGAAGAGAAGAGAAGGGATGAATGATATTTTTCTTCACTCCACAACGCGCAGTTACATGAGGTTTGATATCTTTTTCGCCCCTCTCTCCTATCAACCACCAATGAGTTGAGAATATATCAAAATGATCATAATCTCTCTTTCTCCCTCTCCTTCCCAGAGCCACAAGATAGAGACACATTCCCGAATCTATGAGTATATCCAAGTCAAGATGGAGAGAGAGAGAGAGAGAGAAGGAACAAAAGGGTTGATATTTGCACCAATACTAGTGTATATATTGGAAACAAATAAAGTGAGATGAAAAAGAGAAAGAGAAAGAGAGAGAGAGAGAGAGAGAGAGAGAGAGAGAAAGAAAGAAATATCCACGGGAAGAAGAAGAGGGAGAGGGAAAGAGAGGGAAGTTGAGAGCAATCAATATTATCATTGCGAAATAAAATGTACAGAGCCACTAGTTGGTGATGATCAACAGTTGGTCGGTACTGGTATGCCGCATGGTGATTGTGGGGGAGGAAGAGAGAGAAAGAGAGAGAGAGAGAGAGAGAGAGAGAGAGAAAAGGGAGAGCAGTTCAGAGTTGAAAATGAAAGAGAGAGAGAGAGAGAGAGAGATACATAGTAAAGTAGTTAGGGATACTCACCTACTAAGAGAATAATATTCTTGGACCATCTACTTAATTCTTTGCGAACTCGATTCTTATCCTGATAACATTGAGATGTTCGAAGCGCACAAGACATGGCACAATCAGCCATTTTGATATGATTGCAATTTCAATCATTGAATATTGGCTTCCCTAGTAAATGAAATGACTACTCGTGACCTGGCATCCTCGTGGGGAGAGAGAAGTGATCGAGAGAGAGAGAGAGAAACTCAAGGGGAAAATGATAGAGAGAGAGAGAAAAAAAAGTGGAATGGCTGTGGTGTGTGTGGTAACCCCAATACGGTTTTGTACTAGTTGCGAGGTGATTGCTTGCTTTTTTTTGATCGTCAGGACTTGAATGTGGTGATAGAAGAGATGTGACTGTTCAGCACACACACATATATAAACTAGAGAGAGAGAAAGATGTATCACCAGGAACAGGAATGATGATGATAAACACACACACTCACAGAATCTTCTGTGGTCTGGATTTTTGGAGACTGGAATTGATGAAAGTATATAATATTATGTACACACAGTCAATGAGAGAGCACCAGAATGAGGAAAATATACAAGTAAGCAGTGGAAAAAAATATATATAAAAGGGAAAGAAGGGAAAGAGAAAAAAATAGAGATGATCAAAAAACGGTGAACATATCAAGACACAATCGATTAATCATGTATATATAAACTTTCAAGACACAAGGCATTGATCAAATGATAATGATGATGGTGATGATGATGATGATCAAAGGCAAAAATTGGAATTATATGAGAAAAACAAGGAGGAAAGAGAGACAGAGAAAAAAAATATCAGTCACCACAGAAAGATCGGAAAATCGAGCGAGACGATTCGATTTCGGAATGGTCCACAACAACAGGTTGGCCGAGAATGAGAGAAAGAGAGAGGAATGTCCGATAAAAAAAAATGTACTCGACCCAAATACTGTATCGCACACAGACAAATATATATTCACAGGCAATATATCACCGGATGGATTCGAAAAAAAGAGAAGGAAAGTAATAAATATAACATGGACACACTTGATCAAGAATCCAAATAAGTGGTAAATCTGAAAGCTTGAAGCTTCCAAAAATCTTTTCGTCACTTTTTTTCGTGAGTCGACGAGAGCTGTTAACAGCACAATTGAGCGGAGAAAATTTCTTCAACGACATCTACTGGACAGGATATAATACAATTTTGACTTTTTTGGACTCTTCTCAATTTTTCGAAACTAATCATGATTCGAATTGAAAATTCTGCAATCAACTGGCAATCTAACAGTAAATTGAGACTGGACAAACGATAACTACGTCCGAATGTCAAGGGTCAAAGTCACTTTCTCTTTCTCTCCCTCTCACTTGTCTTCGTTGACGGCTCACTCTCTCTCTCTCTCTTTGCTCTCTGTTTGCTCTCTCTCACTTAGAACTAGAATTCTAGTGGCCTACTGACGAGTGGAAAAAGTTTTAGAACCTGATCTGATGCAAGACCGGGAAGCAGGCCAGATCACATCTTCATCCACGTTCTGCTCTTTCACTTTCCCATCATCATCTGTGTGTGCATCATCATACATGTATCTTGTTGGTTGGTAGCCCTTCTTTTTCCATCAGCTATTACATCCATCCTTTTACACTCACTAAATCCATTTTCCCTTCTTCTTCTTCTCAGTCGCTGTGGCAGCTTTTTTCACATCACTCACACTGTCTGTTGTGAATTTCATGCATTTCATGGTCTCAACTCATGATTTGACTTTTTTTTCTTCTTCAATATCTCTCTCCTTCGATATTTCGCTTCTTTTGCAGATCTCCTCACCCGATATTGATCTCTCAAGATATATCTCTAAATTTTTTTCCCCCTCACTAACTACTGGTTAAGATTGCGTCACCTCTAATCAATTAATTTGAGAAATAGGAATTAACTATTGGCTAACTTTTTGATGATTACTCGGAAAACCAGTCATTTTTGTTACCTAAATTAATTTTTTTTTTCGATCATTTTTTCCATCAAACACTGCAATTCGTTTCGCTGTCTATGTAAAAATTTTCCAAGAAAAGCGAGCGCAATGCACCATTAGTTTGGGTGCATCCGGATCATGGTAATGAGTGATCATTTGCCAGCCTGTGTGTATGTGAGTACATATATACATGGAAAATGGATCCTCAGCTGCCAACATGCTAGACAAAGAATCTTTGTGGCTAACATGAAAGCTAACAGTTGTTCTTCAACGAAAGTCTGACGAATACTCACACAAATGGTAAGTTGAAAGGAACCTTGATTGGCTCTTAATATTTCGAAAAGTTATTGAAATACCAATTACGACTTATTTTTTTTATCACTTCCTGGCAACTTTGAGCCGTTTAAGCACACTCGATGAAGAAGAACACTGGCTAGGAGGCTTGAGGCTCAGCAAAAATCACCAACTTCTTACACAAAAAAGATAACCATACGCACATACGAGGCAATGAAATGAATTTTCGTTCGAACAGTAATCAAGAGCAAAGGAAAACAAATGTCATATTCTTTAGACATAATAATTCTATTATCTCCAAATTCATGATGAGACCGATATCATCATATTATGATGATGATCAAGGAACAAGTTTACAGAGGACGATCATAATTGTGAATGTAAGTGCGTGTTTGTGTGTGTGTGTGTGTGTTGACGAAATTTTCAACCCACCACAAGTTACTTGGAAAACTGAGCCCTTTTTTCCTAGCCTCTAAAATACATACATACAGTATATACACCAGCTAACACTTTTTACAAGGTCTTCGAGAAATTTGGTTGCACTCCCGGAGGCTACTTTGGCCACCATCATTAGCCTGCCATCATTGGAGGTTGAATAGAGAGGAAGAAATTCAAGCAATACCCAAGTCTTTCCCGGATCAGGCCCACCAAGTTTCTCTCTCTCTCTCTCTCTCTTACTTTTTTTTAAGATCAGATGTATCAAAACGGCTTTCTCTCTCTCTCTCTCTCTCTCTCTCTCTCTCTCTTTCTCTTGGTTGACGGAAAACTTGAACCTCAAAGTAAGTCAACAAGATTCGCCTCAAATCAAATCGATTGCCATCCAATTTCTCTTTATTCACCCCTCTGATGTCACTTTATCATCACCAGTTTTATACTATGGGAAATTCTTTTTTTGCGACAAAATTCGTGACCACTTTCAATAATGATAATAACCAATCTTAATGGCTGCTAATAATGATGGTCAAAGGAAAGATTCTTTTCTAATCCAAATATGCGCATACATTAAGGCTTACCTACTATCACTTGAGTCATGGTATGTGATAATATCAATAAGATGTTAGAGAAACTCAGTGATTTTTGTATATTTTGCATATTTTTCTGGTGAAGTTGAGAGTGACTCTCAATCTTATCATGGACACAATTAGAGAATGATATTTTTCATCTTTCCGTTATGAATTTGACTTCCGTTAAGCGGGTAAATCGATTATTTTTTCACTCTCAGTCTCTTAGATCCATTTTTCCACGAATTTCGTGATATGAAAGGAGCATTCTTGTTGCTGATACACATGATGAATGTTACCCAAAAATTCAGCTCAGCCCTAAAAATTCAATCAAAAAGCCATGAATTCTGCAGTATTATGCCTTTTTTTTTGTGATCAAGAAGACCATGGCTTACTTCCTTGCTCATTGTGAACAATTTTTAGTGTTTTCTACAACTTTATTCATCTTTTCTCTCTCTTTTTCTCTCTCCCTCTCCCTGAAGTTCTTCAAAGCTGGCCTGAAAAATTGGCAGTGAGTCCCAATTTTTCATCATAATTTCATTTTCATGGCCATCTTTATATTTTGATTGTTTTTGCCATCAATTTCGTTTCTTCTCGAATTAGAAGATGTCGATAGCAACGTAAAAGTAAATTTACAAATTTATCAAAAATTTCTCAGCAACCAGAAAACATCTCAAAATGTTTATTACTCGTCAAACTAGTAAGAAATTATTGAATTTTCAATCGGATCAAAGTGGATGAAAATATTGTACCACCTAAGGTTGCAATATTTTGGAGAGAAATAAAATCTAACATCCTTGTAACAGTATTTTACTGGACTCTAGACTTTAGCTGTTGGCTATAGAAAATGGAAAGAAAGAGAAACTAGAGACATTATCCAGGAAAACCAACCGTTAATCATAATTTTTTTTTCTATTATACAATGGGCTATGAAATTCCCTCTCTCCAATTCTCCTCCGAAAATTTCCCGGAGCTAAATTGAAGAAAAATGGCTAAAACGAGAATCAAAAATCAAAATTTCGAGCTACGAGAAAAACTTTCATCAATGCAAACTTTTGTAAAAATTACAATTTTGGATGAAGCTTGCTTCACATTTCAACATCTGCTGTAACATATAAACACACATACACACATGATTATCGAATATGTTTGTACGACGATTATTGCGAAAATTTTCCTCTGATGAGCAGAATAATTATTCAAAACATGTATGCATGATGAAGATGATGAAAGCTGCTCAAATTTTGTGGTACCTTTTGTGTCATCCATCTCTTGAGCAATATTGTTGATGCCAGGTGACTTTGAACTCGAGCTTACTGCCAGACATTGCTGACGCACTATCATTCTTCACACACACACACATCAATATCAAGTGGAAAAAGTTTCATAGCATTCTTGAACTACGTGAGCACCGAGATATCGGTGAAACACTGTAGTCATCTGAATTCTTGAAAGTTTCAACTTGAAACACCAAAAATTTTCCATACCTACATCGCAAGCTTATCTGTACAACTTTTCAAGAGTCGCCATCAAAAAGAAGAAAAAAAAGCGCACATAGGCAAACACTCCCAACTAGACCTTCCAGAACTTAAGGACTGCTTTCAGGAATAGAAAAATTTCTATACAAAATCCACTCACAAATTACTGATATAAATAAAATTTCCGATAAACTTCATGATCAAAAACGACTAAATCAAATTATGTCAATGATCAAATAATCAATTAAGAGTATTAAAAATATTGAAATATTGAAATGAAAAAATAATTTTCTCCTCCTTCATTAACAATTCAATTTTACCGCTTTTTTATAACTATTTTCATGGACTACAGATGTCACTATTAGTTGCCTAGCAACTAAGTAAACAATGTAGCCGCCGTCTTGCGGCGTAAAGAAATTTCATTTTGATCATCCATTTTCATTGAATTTTTTTGCTGGGAGTCAATTTTTGATGGTGTTCGCAAAAGTTGGAATCATGATTGATCCAATTCATTTGCAAGTGATTTGCATTTGTATAGATAATTGTTGACAGTATACTTCTGTGAAGTGGTCAACTGTAGGGCCATATAGTGTTGGCCCATAGTGTACAGTCATCTTCAAATAATCGTCCATTAGGATGAGCATAGGTGAAAAAATCAATGCTAACGCATCTGGTGAGTATGCCCACACATATACACACATACATATAGTGTATGTAGACACACACATACACAATGAGAATTGATACTGATATGTTCTACTATTGTCGATATAATTGTGCACCACTGGTGTGCTATTTTGATCATATCGATGATTGTAGAACAATTAGGAGTGTCTTGTTCTCGTGATAGGCTCTACGTGGACATCACTAATGGATTGCATTTGTTTTTTTATAGGTAAAAGAGCGCGCTATAAGATGGGCCTATCACTTAGCGATGAGAAAGATAGTCCTAATAAGAGATTTAAAAATGGTTTGTTTGGCACTTTGTTCTGTTTTTATAATTTTTTATCAAGTTTTCCAGCTTTATGTTGTATACTGATTGTTATTTTGCTTGAAAATTCTCAGATTTATCTGCTATAATGGGCGATGTATCGTCTCTTAAAAAGAACCGAATTTATAATTATGGCTGTACCAAAAAGCCAGCTGAGCTGTTTCGCAAAGATCTTATATCAGCTATGAAGATGGCTGATGGTGAGCAGCTCGCTAGAGAAGATTATCTATTGATCACCGATTCATGGAAAGAAGAATGGGAGAAAGGAGTACAGGTACCGGTTAACCCAGATTCATTACCAGAGCCCAGATTCCGATGTATCAAAGTCAAAGAAGAAAATGATTCCTCTCATGATTCTAGTAAAAATCGACCACGAAAGTTTAAAAAGGTAAGCTTCCCAAATCACTTCCTGGAAGGTCTTCAAGATCTATCACTCGACATTCCTTCATTCATCTTCCCAATACTGATGCATCTATATATTGCGCCTTCGACAACCTCCCCCCCACTCTAGGTGGAGACCGATTTCGATTGCTATGGCCATTATGAATTAGATCTTCTTGATCTATGTTGGCTTCAATCATTGCAAGAAACTGATGAATCTATTAGACTCTCGGAAGAATTTGTAGAAAGTCTCATAAATGAATTAGAGCATCATTGTGCTCGTAATATGAAGGCTAAGCAAGTAGGGATCGAATACGATGATCACGTTCTATGTGGTGTCTGTAGAAGGTATGTATTACCACTCTTATTTTTAATCATTCTGGTGACTGATGCTCATTTGATATTGTTTTGAAGCCCTGATGCTGAGGATGGAAACGAAATGGTTTTCTGTGATTCTTGTAATATATGTGTACATCAGGCATGCTATGGCATCACTCACATACCTGATGGCGAGTGGTTATGTCGTCCATGTAAAGAATTGGGCTATCAGAAGGACCTTTCTTGTGTATTGTGTCCAATCACGGGTGGGGCTTTGAAGCCGACTACAAATCAAGGTGAATGGGCTCATGTATCATGTGCACTCTGGATACCAGAAGTAAGCTAGCCATTCCTCCAATCAAAACTTTTTTCTAATTAAATGTTTGAATCTCTCAGGTTAATATTGGATGCCCGAAAATGATGGAGCCAATTACCAGAATTAAACAAATTTCTCAAATGAGATGGAATTTATTATGTTCTATTTGTAAAATAAAGAAAGGCGCGCCAATACAGTGCTCGGTAAGCATCAAATTTTTCAACTGCTCTGATTTGTCTGAACGCTTGGTTTTGTCCATCTCACAAAATTGTGCTTTTTTCTATAGGTCAGTACATGTAAGGTTGCGTATCATGTCTCCTGTGCTTTTAATGCCAAACTTAAGATGAAGGCAGTAGCAATAGACGATAAAAAAGGGGTTAAATTGAAATCATATTGCAACAAGCATTCTAATCATGGCGATGACAGCGGGACTGATCTCGCCCACAGGTGAGACTTTCTCTTTCTTCGAAATAATTGGTCATTTAATCTTGATTTCTCGTAATTTTATGTAGCCCAACTTCACCTACAAGTGAGACCAAAGGATCTGAAGAAACAGCTACCTATTTAGAACCATCGAATGTATCTGATAATGATGACTCAGGTTATGAATTTTGGAAATATATAGATATCAATCAGATTCATCAAGAGGTGAGACTCATCAGGCTCGTTTTTATTCTATTTTGATGATAATCTTTTTTTATATTTTCAGTTTTTACCTTTCTTGCAAGAGAAATATCCGAATTCATCAAAGGAAGTTTTGATAATGTACATAGATCTAGTGCTACAGTATTGGAAACTTAAGCGAATAACTAACTGTGGAACTCCTCTCATCCGAATGATAAGCTCCGCCTCTCTAGAGCGTCTCAAGATGCAGCAACATGCTGGAATACTTAGGTTCCGTGTAGACCTCGAGCGGATAAGAAATCTCAGTTATATGCTTTGTAGACGAGAAAAAATTAAACGAAACTGGATTCGTACTCATCAGTCAACAATTGAGGCAGCTCTAACTTTCGCTACCGGTCAGCCTTTACCTAACATTGATAGCAATGGTGATGCGTCCCCATCCTCATCACCGAAAGAGATCAAATCGGCAACACCTTTAGAAGAGCGAGTTAAACTCGCCAAGGACATCATAAACTCAAGTATAATATACGATAAGCCCACAGAGGAGTTCAAGAATAAACCCAAAATTTTACTTAAAAAATTGAGGGCAATTAACCGGAATGATAATGAAAAATGGAAAAGACTCCGCCCCAACCCCTACGCCAAATTTTATCTTCAAAGGCGAAGTGAGATACAAGAAAAGGCTCCGAGAAGTCCACTTAATGGGTCTCATAATAAATGTTCACCTAATCAAGTGGCAGTGAATGGCTTTCCAGTTTCATCATCCTCATTACCACTGAGAAGTCGAACTGTTCCATTAAATCATTCACCTAAATCTTCCGAATCTGAGGCTGTTCTCAAAGAGAAGAGTGTAGTAAAATCGAATAACCAATTACAAATCAACTCCAAGAGTCAAGATGTTATTAAAGAGAAAGCAACTCACAACTTTGCTGTCCTCACAAGGGCAGCAGCTCTGATTGGTTACAGAATTCCTAAAAAGAAACATGCAACTGACCAACAAGGTAAGTGTTGTACATAATTTTGATCTACAATTTTCTAATAGTTCTTCCCAACAGATTCTGATCAGATACGTCGTCTCAAATCTAATCTCTCCATAAGTCCTTTCAAAAATTCTCACAACGATTTGAGGTAAGATTTTTCATAATTTCTTCACTGGGTTTATGTCCATGTATGGGTGTTTGCTTTTATCCAAGATACACTCGGTGGGATTCCTTTTGGATGCTCAACCAGTTATTTCCACTCTTTTCGAATTGTCGATGGTGTCAATCATTTTCCCGTTAATGGTAATTAATTTGAATTAATCCTCATTTTTCTCAGGGCAAATCGAGCTCAAAATCGACACTTTTTAAGAAAGCATCCAATGGAAGATAGTTTTAAAGGTAATAGTGATAGGTTCGAGAAGAGAAGATCATTCATGCCGAGACGCTTTTGATAAAAAGCTTCTCAAAACCTCGCTATTGCTTCATATATCGTTCAAATTTCAACTCATCGTCACCTGGTCAAACCAGACTCCATTTCTACCTCTCGATTGGACCCACATTTTTATGTGAGATTGCCTGACAGTGTGTTGCCAGCATTTTTTTTCTGAATCAGGAAAATTGTGCGAGATATTCATAATGCCACTTGCATCAAGTGTGATATAGCTAGATAATTGCTAAAATCTGTAATTGTTTAAGTCTCCATCATGAGTCAGACTTGCTAATTTAAGCTGATTTAATTGTTCAAATCATCACTTAAACCCTGTAAATAATTTTCTTGTAAATTATCATCCCCATCATCATCAATTTACACCTGAATTGTGGTGATTTAGTTTTCATCATCAATTGAGTGTGGGACTTCTGAAAGAAAACAACTTGAAATCGAATTACAGATATATTTACAACTCTGTTGTAAGATTTTGTGATGATAGCACCTTGCTTCAAGGTGCTTGTGAGTAAAGCAGTTTAAGAAGATACTTGTCCCTTGATTCTACCTCCACTACACTTCTCGTGATCCCAATCCTTTTCCCAAAGAATTTATATATATTCTCAGCGGATTGAGAAACTCAGACATAGAAGGTAATTCAATCTAGTCTACTTTATTAACTCAATTTTCTTCCAGTTTCCAACAAAACAGAAACCTTATCGAAAAATTGAAAGAGAAGTTGAGTCTATTTACACTATAGATTACATTTAGATTAATCAATATAGGCTTGGTTGTCGAGTTCTATTCTCTTTGGATGTATTTTTTGCATGCTCTTTGAGCAAATTCATCACATCATTATTGAACTCGTTTGGCGTATCTTTCTTTCCAACGACCCAATAGTACAAATCCCAGTCATTAGATGGACTGTTAATCAATGCATCATACAGATCCAGCTCTTGATCGGTAAAATTATCCAAATATCGACGTGCAAAGGTACTCAAAAGCAGATCATTTTCCAACATTCCTCTCTTTCGGCTTTGATATAACAAACGAGCTCTCTTGGTATCCATATCTTCATTGAACCGCTGATAAGTTGGTATGTCTGGAATGTCCACAGGATGTCGAGTACACACACACCGCATCACCATAGGATTGATAGCGCTGGGTATCTTTTGGGATAAGCTGGTGGAAAATTGAATCACACCTCTAGAAAACATTTTATCACTATCTTGAGATTACTATTTTTTACAACAAACAATCGATATGTTCCACTAGATCATAGGTCATAGATTGTATTAGAACGAAAGAAGTTTCGATCAACACTAACAAAATTCTGACAATTTAAACCAGAATTCTGGTTAACACCACCAGTTTCTGAGCGTCACCTGGTGATGTGACTTTTTATGGGATATCGAACTGATGGCATCTTCTACATTTGTGCTGGGAAACGAATATGGCTTAGAACTTTGTTTTTTAGTGAGAAAAATTGATCAAACCTCAGTCTGAACGCATTAGCAGCTGCAAGAAATTCGCTGGAAAACCTCAGCTATGAATGATCTTCGAACTCTATGAACCGTTAGTTTCTAGTAATTTTTTTTATCATAATCTAATGTTTTTTCTTTTAGTTTCCATAGATCCTTATGTGCTATTGAATCGATTGAATGTCGAAACAATAAGATGGTATACCCTTAGAGGAGACAAGGAGGATGGAAAGGACGAGAAGAGCGAAAAACTTGAGCCGAGATGGACGAGATCTGGTACTCTTTCTCGATTGCGAAGATCTTTATAATCACAGGATTTTCTTATATGTCGATTTTTTTCACTCGAGTTATCATGTTATAGTTGAACCAAAGCACCGATTCTAAAGTACAAAAATTAAGAAACCTCTCCTTGATGAGTTGTCATTATTTTTGACGATAATTCTTCTCTTGTTTATTTATCTTTGCTCATTTTTTCATTCCTGAATCTCATATTCTTCAGAAAGTTGAAAAATTCAGTCCTTCACCAGATCCCCTGTTCTCATTTGGTGAATTTTTTCATGTAAACTCGTTGAGTATCTATCCATTGTTTCATATCCATTCAGTTGACAATTTTCTCAGAAAATTTTCACACGAAATTCTATAAAATGCAAATGAAATTCGCAAAAAATGGTAAATTCCTTTCTCTATTTATCACAGTTTCCTCATCGTCGAAATAAAAACTGTTTTCACTCCATCAGATTTCTCATCATATGTGTCCTTCCATTGCTCGAGTCAGCCAAGTGAGCAACAGGTAAATATCCAAGAGGCATTGACTACAGCAAAACAAAAACCATGTTGCTTGATAGTTAATCAGAGACTCATTAGGAACGATAGATAGAGAAAAAGCTTGAGGGCATTTAAAAAGCTTTACATTCAGGGTCGACTCTCTGAGAAAATTGACCATTTCTACCTGATACTTTTATAATTATTTTTTTGTGGCCAGATTCAAATTATCTGGCCAAAAATATATGTTATTTTGCATGAACAAATTTCTCAAAAACGTAATTCTCAGAGTCCTGTGAACAAATTTAAATTAAGGTCATCCAGAATAATCATGTGAAACCGAAAAAAAACTGGCTCTTCAATATAGCTTTTTTATGATGATAAGATGGAAAAAAGTAAGAGAGAGAGAATAGAGACACATTACTAGCCAGTCAGTTGAAATTCTATGATTTTATTTTATATCTGTTGACTAACCGGTTCTTGAGGTGCCAATCGAGACTAGTCTCTGAATACTATCATGTGAATTCCAAATATTTTTCCATTTCACTTAGATTGCCCCAAGTTTGTCTTACCTTGTGTGGGATAAGAAGTGTATATGAGAATTTGTGTTTTCGTTCATGATTGAAACTTTTTTTGTGACTTTTCTTTTTGACCAAATAAAATGAATTTTAATTATCATATTTTTTTGGCTACTTTATTGACCGTATTATTGCTCATATCTATTGGTGAATGTCAACGGAAAAACAAATGGAGGAAACAAAAAAATAGTAAAAAAGATTGTAATCTGAAATCACTCGAAAAATGTTTCAATACGATCGATGAGAAAAAGAAGGATCCAACTCGACATCTGATTCTCAAAACAGCCGATGGTCTTGATGAAATATGTCGGTAGGTTATCTGAAATTCTGTTGATGAAGGGTGAAAATTCCATGAAAAATTTTCTTTTCTCTCATGATAAAGTGATTCTCAAGACGTGATATCGTGCATGAAGAAACATATTGAACAGTGTGGAACACCTTTGCACTACGAATTCTTGGACTTTCTCACAGAATATTTGATTCGATCATTGGATTTGACCTGTAAACCTGGTTCCATCAGAAATGGTGAGAAGAAAAAATTTGATCCTACAAGTTGAACGAACTTCATCACGAGAACCTCTCTTCACTCTCACTTTTATCCAGGATTCTTGGCTAACTCTGCATGTATTGCAACCAAAGTTCTGGATTCAGCAGATTACAAGACAGAATGTAGCCGACCATTTCAGGCTTTAGTCTCAGCCCTCAAGCCGGAAGATGACACCGAAAACCGATGGGGATCGGCCTGTTGTGCTTTCACCAAGTATAAGGACTGTGCGGACAAGTGAGTTACCATTTTATAGATCGAGATGAACTTTTTCAATCGAATCAGATAATTGAACATTATTTATCATGACCAAAACTCTTCTAGAAAATTGGAGAAAACTTGTGGAGCAGAGGCCAAGGAAGCTTTTCAAAAATTCCGGGATGATGGAATAGGAAGTAAGTATCTGAAAAATATCAATTTTTTTGTTGTCGAGCAATTTTGATGTGAGAGATAAAAAGAGAGACCGAAAGAAAGAGAGAGAGAGAGAGAGATGGATGGATGGATAGAGAGAGAGAGAGAGAGAGAGAGAGAGAGAGAGAGAGAGAGAGAGAGAGAGAGAGAGAGAGAGAGAGAAGTAGACAGATCTCGACGAGGCCACACTAACTGACCTGAAACTCAATCAATTCAACTCACGTCTAAATTTTTCAGATCTTCTCAATGTGATGTGTCCGACTCATTCCTACGATTTTAAATCAGAGAATTGCAAAAAGAGACTGGCTAAGTACAAGGGTAAAACCGAAATCAACGAAGAGCATCCTTTGATCAAGTATATGTTGGCTTATATGCGCTTCATACTACCAAAGTAGAGATTCTTTAATTGGGAAATTTTCCAGCTCATATCCATAAACTCATAATTGTTATAACAACAAAAAGTATTCCAGATATTAGTGTCATCAAATGGTATTTAATTAATACATTTACATATCCCGCCAGACCGACGAATAGTAAGTTTGGATTAGTCAGGTCAAATATAATTTGGGGATTGAATTTCACAATAAAGAACGTTACATCAGCGAATCGTTTGCATCCATTTACCTGAACACAATGCATCTACATGTAGCTTAATAGATGCAAAAATAAAGAAAAATTTTCGAATGGCACATTTCTCAGAACTTTTTACTCAACAATGAACATTTTTCGAAAGAAGAGAGTATAAATCAAATGCACAAATAGTTATTGATCAATGAATAGAATAAATGAAATCGAATAAAGATGAATTCTAGGATTTATATTGCATTTCTAAAATTCTATCCCTCAATTTTGAGTACTATCCAATAAAGGTTTGTTCAATTAAACTAAAAATCCTTACGGAACGAATAACGGTTATGGCAAATGTTCGATACTGTGGGGCAGCTATCTTGTTTGGAAGATAGTGGTTGTAAAAGATAGACTCTTTTCTCCATCAATTAAATATCAATTAGCGAAAAGGGTTCAATTCGAATATTGATTGATGAACTGAACTGAAGCTGGATCGTACAAGTTCTACAAAACAAAGCTTTAAGTTCTTCTCATCATTCCCTTAAATACTGGAAAAGTATTCCAAGTAACTAGATATGCTTTATTTCACAAAGATCGTTGCTTGAGCCTTTCGATTCTGGATCAGGAACTGAGTCCTAAGACAATTTTTTATTAGAATTGGAGAAATTGTGTAATTCGAAAACGTCAAGAGAAATCCTGGAACGCATGAAAAAAAATCTAGATAATTTAAAGATAGCTTTAATTATCCATCTTCATCTAATTCCGATGTTCAAGAAGAGTAGGAAAAAAACAACAATTATTTATAATGCAAAATACAAGAGTAATTATCGTGAAAAACTAACATCCCTTGAACTTCGCTTCATGAGCATGGAAGAGAAGTGAACTGAATTCATGAGAATTCATGCTCTTAATGATGAGAAAATCGATCATAAAGTGGACAATGCTGAGAAATTGTAATTAAAAAAGCATATATTCGAATGTTCCACCTCCAACTTGATCATGGTTGTATTTCGGAGAATTGTTTTCGCTATTGTTGGCAACAAATCACGAATGTGAAAACTGTATATCCAATCGTAAGGTGAGAGTGTCACTTGAGAAACAATAATAACAATAATAATTATTCTGATCGGCGGCTGATGTAATCATGCAACTGAAGAAGTAGACTAAAAGAAAAAAGAATGGTTAAAATTTTGGCTCAAAGAAGAATTTTTCCTCAACACTTTCCAATCTGAAAAATTGTTAGATGAAAAGAGGTGTATATATTTTTCATTGGTGGGTGGCTAAGTGAGAATAGTTTTCGAAATGATTTTGAGGGATCAAGAATACCTTAAAACTCTTCCAAATGAATTGTAGCAATATTATCTACCCTCAATAGAAGAAAATTTCACATTTGAGGTGTTGAGTTGCTTTTTTTTACACTTTTCTAGATGTTTAACTATTATATTGAATGAAAGAGTGTAAGATAGATAGAAAGAGAGAGAGAGAGAGAGAGAGAGAGAGAGAGAGAGAGAGAGAGAGAGAGAGAGAGAGAGAGAGAGAGAGAGAAAGCTAATTGTCTACTCGTGATTGTGACAAAATCTGAACGTTTTTCAATCATAATGAGGAGAAATGAAATTCTGCTGCGCCAACAGCTATCAGTATCGATTCAGATTCACTGGAGGTGAACATTTCGCCTTAAACGATTGAAAAATTTTTCGTATTGATCTTCTCACTTGTGAGTACGCTAAGTGTACCGTTAGTTGTGTGATTGTTAATTTCGTTCAGTTTCGTTTGCTGTTTCTTCCTTCCGACAGACAAAATTAGCAATCATCAAAGGCAAACAACAAATTATCCAAATCAATAGGGAAGTACTTTTAGCCCCTCAAATTCATTTTGTATTCGTTCTTTCTCCGATTCAGTTGCAAAAAAGTGGAACTCATTCTTCCAATATTTCATCTTTATTGGTATTTCTTGGCAAATTTTACGGCCCTGAAGCGTCTTTCCATTGTCCATCTGTGACTATTTTAATTTTTGATGATGCTTGAGGTGAGTATTACTATTATTTTATCGCAAGTTTCAATTCATTACAAGATATTCCAAGCTTATTGCTATCAGTTCTCGTGCTTTTTATACTGATGATCTCAAAGCAAACCTTCGATTTTCTTCGAAAGTTTGCATTCACAATGATACGCATGTTTATGTTCTTTGCGTGATTGTAAAAGTTTTTAAGATGGTGTAGAACTTTTCCTCTTCATCTTAAACCATTATTAGTCAAAAAAAACAGTGAATAGCATATCTATGGGCTTTGGAAATCATTAGAACAGTTTGAGAATCGTATAAGCACTTCTGAACGATTTGTAATCCAAAACTTTCGAGAAATTTCACATGATAAGGTAGATTCTGACAGCCTACAGTCGAAATGATGTTTTACCAACTCGTGAGAATAATTTTCGAATGTTGTATCAGTTTTTCAGTCAAGTTAACGGACGATCGTTATTAATTTTTCGATTTCACCAATAAAAAAACTAGCGAGTACATAAAGGAAAGAAATTTCTTCCAAAAAAACGGACTTACTGTAAAGTAGATAATAATATACAGTAGTTCAATACGGTAGTTTGATTTTTATTAATTAATGGGCAGATTGAACTGTACCAATGGACCATTTTCGATTGCAGAGGAGTTTTTTCGTAAAAAATTCGATTTTGTGATACCTGAATCTCAATTTGCTTCCATTCAAACTCAAAATTATGACTTTCATGACCAATATCATGCTTTCGACCCTCTAGTTTATCGGAGAAAATTAGAGACCGTTTTTTCGATAAGTGTAAGGAAAACATCAATTATGACATCATGACTTAACTTGGACAGCTCTAAAATTATTTGAGTCTATTACAAATCGAGTTCTAATGATTGCGACTGAAAAACTTATTCTTTCTCAATTCTTTCGACTTTTCCAGATTGTTCATCCGATTTCTGTTATTTTATTGGTTTCATGTATAATTTTGAGAGCACAAGCTATACCTAATGTTAATAAATCAGAGAAAATCTCCCAAAATCCTATCCTCAAATACACAGGAGGACAGGACAATGGTCAATACAATCCTCAGCTGTATGGCCAAGAGAGTCAAAATCAACACAGCGATGGATCAAATGACAATAATAAGGACCAGCAAGTAGAAAAATCTGGCTACACAAAAGGACGAGTATTCGAATACTCTTTTGCCACCCATCATTCGGATCCCAAAGTGGGCTCAGCATCAATTGACAAAGATACATCAATGGCTGCATCAGGCAGCGGCTTATCCTCATTCCAAGACCATATGATGGTTCGAGATCAACTTCCTCGATTTTTTACTTATGGTGAAGGTGAAAACTTTGGTGATTCACCGAATGAATCAAAGAGTGTCTATGGAGCAACACAATCTCTAGCTCCTAGGGTGACACTTCCGTCCAGATATCAGGCAAGACAACCCCAACACCTTGAATCATCAGATTTACCTGCCGATCAAATGGTACCGGAAGCTTCATATGCTTTCAAATATCGGCCACCAACTATGCCTCAATTGCCTTCATTCATGAGAATCAGTTTCGCTGATGAAGCGGATGAGTCTCTTGATGATGAAAAAGATGATGGTAAGTTTCAATGATTCTCTAATCTGGAGATAGTGGACTTTATGTGTACATGTATTGCTGTGCTTATCAGTGGAATGAAAAGAGTGAAAAGTATACATTGATAAGGAACAACGGAAATAGATGAGCTAAAATATAGCTTGACCAGAGATACTGTTTTATCTAATCACTAGATAAATTTTTTCAATGTGTATAAACTTTAAGCCCACCCTGTAATAGAGAAGCTCCCTATCTAATGACTGCAGCCATTCTGGTGTCCGAAGTTTATCTGACGTCCCATGACAGGAAATTTTTTTCTAGTTTCATTTGTTGATGACAATACTCTAACAACTTTTTCTTGTCTCTCATGTTTTCGAAAAAAAAAGAATTCATGGATATCAAACGGAAACCCAAGCCAAGAGATCATCAAGTGAGTTGAATAAAGAAGTTTATTGATATCGATCAGTTTTAAACATGAATGATTATCGCTCAGCAGAGATTCGAACAAAATGAAACATTATTAATAAATAGTGAATAAGTTTCTAATTATCATTTCATTTCATTCTTTTTAGGCACAGTCCAAGGAAAAATCAACAGCCACATTGCCAGTCATCTCGATTCCTAAGCCAAGTGCAATAACTCCAGTTGCAACCAAATCACCTCGAGTTCGAATGCATCAGGAAATGATGGGAGCTGCAAATGAACATGGTAAGCCATGGGGAACTAAAACGACTATGGTCTATCGAGACCCATCCCGACCAGATAATTACATGCAAGTGACCGAGGTAAAGGTGGAAATGAACAGTAAGAACCCAAAAAATCAGAATCAAGCTGACCAGGTCAGTCAAGTGGTGACTTCACGTAGATCAAATTATAAGAATGGAGGAGGAACTCAATCGAAACCAGCCTCAAAATTCTATCAAGAGGAAGATTTTAATGACGAAGGCCAAGAACCAGAGGAACCAATATTTTGATGGAGAAGAATAGACTAGAAATAAAATCATAGGGTTATCAATCCTAATTAGGCAACTAAATCTTTTGGCCAGTTATCTCGTATCAGCTAACAGATCTGTACCTTTATTTTGCACTCTTATTGAGTTTAAATTTGTGAAGAGAATTTACATCAAAATCATTGTTTTTGAGATAGTTAGTTGTGGGATTTTCGATCCAATAAGACACGAACTAGGTCAATTGAGGTTGACATTTTGTCTCTCTTATTGTATTTGAATAAAATTCGTCCAAGAAATGAGACAAAATTGAAATAAATCTCGATTTTTGAGTTCTTGTTTTCTCTTTTCTTTTTGGTTTACCAAAGCAAATACGGATTTGGTTCCTTGTAAGAAATGTCTTTCAATCGATAAATATTGTACGAGATATGATTATTTCTCAGATTTTTGGACATTTTCGAATTCTTTTCTACAAATTTCCTCCCAAAAACCAAATTTTTGAGATGGATAATTTTCATTCGAATCGATTTTAAATCAACCATCGTAGCTTTCACAATATCAATGACTGAGGCTCCAAACCAAATGCCAGCACAACTGCCTAAATAAACCAAATATTCTGCCAAAATGATTTTAGGTCTCGAGATATACTTTCGGAAGAATCGATACTGTCTTCTGACGCCAATTTCCATCTCAAAAAATTTTCTTTTCTTTTTGGTGGTCAAAGAGATTGCTTTCAATTCATTCACTAGATGCAAACTGAAACAATCTTTACCTTTACACTGTGGACATGAATTTATCCATCGAAAAATGAATTCAGGTCTAGGTTTACATTCCTCGGATCCATTGAAGAAGGGTATCTCTACATGTTCCAAGGCTGGGACGAGATAGGGCCATGACCCACAATTTTGAAGCATAATTTTTCGTTCACATTCATAGAAACATGCTAACTGGGATTCTTGTGGAAATTTTTGACAATAGTATGATTGGATAACTGATACCTCAAAGCCTGTCTTAACTCTACGAACATCACTCATATTGAACGTCATTTTATCTGAGAGCACAATATTGGGTATCAGTCTGGGTGAATGAATTAGAAAATAAATCGAATGAGGAATCGATGAGCGTATCTGGAATCTCAACAAATCGGACACAAGATTTTGATCCTCTATCAAGCTTTGATTGGGAAATCGAAAGAAGTAAGTGAAACATTTACTGAAACGATAGTCTTCTGACATCGATATTGATGGAGTAACTGGACTTACGAGGGAACAATCAATATCAGCACAAGAATAGGGATTGCTCATATTCAAGATTTCGTTCTGGGAACAAAGTAAAGTACAATTGATCTTCAGATCAGATGTAGTACTGGCTATTTGGAATAAATCTTTGATAGGCATACGAGCAGCACGTTGACCAAAATTGTGGTTAAAAATACTGAAATAATCATCAGTTAGCGAATGATTGATTTTTTGGGTGTAGAAAGGACGAAAAACATCATAGCAAACAGTTACTCCAGGAAGAATTAATTTCGGAGGCCATTGGAGAGATAGATCAACAACTGTAGCAAATTGAAAGTAAGCTTTTGATATGTAAAACACATGCGAAACAAAACCGATTATTGATAAGCTGGTGTAGATTAAATTTTTCACAGAAAACATATTCAATCAGATTTTGTTTCTCAACTCATCTCACTATCTCTGACTTTTTCATGAATGGAATGAATGGATGAATTTAATCGAGTTACGAGATCAAGAAGCAAAATTTAATCTCATTTCTGTGAGAAAATCACAATCAAATTCTAATAAATGGTGAATGGTAACCTGATTGAAAAAATTGGCCTTCATTCCTTCCTCTACAATGAACATTTTGCTAGAGAATAATTTTTCTTGCCAGTGGAGCATAATAAGTTTCATTTATCATTTCATCTCTGAAAAATGAATCGATCGTATTGATGTGATTCCATTCGTATTGTATTCTAACTCTGTTAAAAAGAATCTAGCATCCAGGTAACCGATAAATGACTTTCAAATGTGGGTTTCCACTTCAATAGTGATTGCTTCAAAAGGAAAGTCAAATTGATTGAAAAATAAGGAACGCTTACTCAGGCAAGCAAGTTATGTTTTATTTTCTTTTGCCGCCAATTTTATCCGCTCATCAATCGATAGCTTTTTCATCTCTGCACTCCATTTCGTTCTAAAATACAATCCTCTGAATTATCACTTGTTTTCGTTCCACTATCTCTCTGTGATTTCACATTAAACTCATGCTGTGTATGATCATACTAAGTCAAAAAAGTTTACATATCTCTAGTCTTACGTTGTTTCATCTCGATTCATGATATTTATTGTTTACCTTGTATCGCATTTTTTTCTGGCTTTTTCTTTGAGCAGGAAGTACGAATTCTGAATGTTTTGAATCTGCATCTTTCAAATTTTATTAGCCGGTAAGTTAATGATTATCGTCTTGAAATTCTTATATTAGTTTGTCTCACCCATTGAAGAGCCGAAACATTTGTCTTTGATCAGAATTAACCAGATACTTGCTTCGTCAGAGTAAATCAGTGTTCAACAACGAATTTCATCTCTCAATTTATCATCTATCATGGCTAATGTGAATGGAAGAAAGGTAAGATAACCAATTAACTTGTTCAGATTAATCTAGATATGATCATTGATTAACGATATAATAATTGAAACCTTTTTCATCGCATATAGGACCCTAATTGCTGGGTTTGCCATAAAGAAGGTAGCCAATTTTTTTGTCCCAAATGTTCTCATGGTTTCCACATTGGTTGTGCCTTGGATACAAAAGAAGACTTCGACCAACGTGATGAAACTTTCAACGGAATGTGCAATCAATGCTCAAGAATTAAGAGATCTCGTCATCTGTATGCTTCATCTCAAAAGTTCAAGAGTATCAGCAAAGATAAATTGAACTCCTTATTTGATTTTTTACTCATACGTGGCGGTGAAATAGGGGTAATTTCTTTTCATTCACTCTTATGAATCACTCTAGTCTTTTCCATTCTAATGAATTGATGTTCTTTATCGTACCAAACAGCCTCCTCCAAGCATCATGAGAGCTGTGCAAGGTGTAGAGGTACTCAACAAGATCAAACGTTTCATCAATTTTGACACGATAAGATCAAAGATTCATCTTAAAAAATATGAGTGTACTGAGGAATTGCTCCTCGATTTGCGTAAAATTGAGCATATAATGGTGCTGAATTTCAAGGAAAGCCACCAAAGTAGAGAAATTGGCCGCTACATCCGACAAGTATCTAGATATTTTTATGAAATTGACCTATGTCCTCACTGTATCTATAATCATTATCTTACACGTCTTGGGTCAGCTTCAACTTGTCCATGGGGTCATAAGCTAGCGGTTGCCTATCAATCGAAGGAATATAGTCCTTCGTTTGGAATTCTTAATAGTGCTGGATATCCCGATCTACCCCCATTCTTTCCAGTCAAAATAGTTGCTTGTGATTTTGATTGCGTTTATGTTCGCTTATTTGATATGAGAAAACCATGGAGGTGAGAGTAATAAGATTTTTCCTGATGAATTTCAATTTTTCGCCTTATATGTAGATTATTATCATTCGATTTTTTTACAGTTCAAAAATACCTTTAAAGAACGTGAAACATCTCACCAATCACAGTTTGAAACAGTTCTCGTCTTTCCTTCTTAATAGTGAGTTTATGTTCTCAAAACAACACTTTCAAAATGCCTTCGACAAGCTGCAAATCCACCTCAAAGTATTGAAACAGAGATTTGGGAACCATTTTTCACTCATTTTCGATCATAATCGTGTTTGGAAATCAAATGATGAGCTTTTCATCGACTGTCAATCGAATGCCATTGACGAATCTGAGAGACGATCATCACCAAACACTTCGAAAGATTCTGAATTTAATGAAACTGGATGCCGAGAGAATCAAGTAACAAATGAGCTCTCGGGGAGTATTGCCAATAACAAAAGGTCACTCGAAACAGATTCCACTAACTCGCCTAAGAGGCTAACTAGACAAGAAATTCAGATAGCTACTAATCCCAGGACAGG
This sequence comes from Brevipalpus yothersi, assembly GCA_003956705.1. Lineage (NCBI taxonomy): Eukaryota > Metazoa > Arthropoda > Arachnida > Trombidiformes > Tenuipalpidae > Brevipalpus > Brevipalpus yothersi. The sequence goes on from QZCP01000357.1 coordinate 197,083, forward strand.
TCTAAGAGATTCAACTTCCGAACCTTTACCAAATGGATGGTTAGCAAAGATAGCTCCTCATGGTAGAATTTACTACATTGAAGAGAGCACTAATACAATATCATGGATAGACCCTAGGACTAGGAAGCCTGATTCAGCACTCACCTGTAAAAATTCTAGCACATCAGATAGTATTTTGAAGCAGCTTCTTAATGGACAAACCAAAAATGATCAGGAAGGTTGCCAGCCAAGCGAGCCAGTAAGGAGTGGCGATCATCCATCTCTCAATGTGGTTTATCAAAAAATTCTCGATACAAAATTAGGAACCTCACAAACTTCTCCAAAATACTCAATAGAAACCAGCGATCTAATAATCCCTGAAGAAATAAGACCGTCTGAAGAAGTTGATGAGGTTGTAGAAAATCTTCCAAATAACTCAGCACTCTCCTCTTTGGTTGATGGCATTGTGAGATCTCCCTCATCTCTTTCCACCTCAGAGAAACTTGACATTTCGGAAAGGAAGAGGATCAATGGACTTGAATCTGATGAAAGAAAATCCAAGAAACTTGAATCACAAGCCAATGGAGAACAATCATTAACCCATGGAAAGACTGAGTCTGCCAAAGATGTGGAATTAGGAATCAAGAATAATTCCATGGTATCGGAATCGAAGTTTGCCCAAGTAATTCACCAGAAAGTTCTACCATGTTCACGTTGTCATACCTTGGAAAAGAAATTCAAAGAATATGAGCAAGCGATAGTTCTCCATAAGATTCGTTGCGAAGCTTTGATAGAGAATTACTACAACCTGGAAAAAGCCTCTCTCCAACTTTCTTGATTTGTCATGCAGTGATACTATTTTTGGGCAGAATTTTGTTTCTGTTTCAACCTTTTCTCGACAACATTATATCTTTCTATCACGAATTCTCCGAATGTTGTCTAATAATGTTTTCAAAAAAATATATTCATCAGATCAATTGAAACATCTGATCCGAGTAGCTGTGTCTTGTGATCAACATTGATTTTCTGTTTACTGTTATATAAGAGGAAAACTTTCAGTTTGGGGTGAATGAAATATGTGTAGATAGGGCTCTTTCAAGGTAGGAATTGTTCAATCATCACTTCTCAGCACTTTTGTTAATGATAAAATTTGCTCTCAAATGCAATTTTTTAGCGAAAATTATGCAAACCATGTTTGCATTTGATATCTTGATCTTCAATCAGGAAATCTACTGTTCAGACTTTTGATTCCTTGTTCAACACTCAGTTCCTCACCGTAGCTAATAAGGAATAGCAATGAGATTCCTGGCTAATTTCTCTTCTTGTTAGGCTTTTAGTTCTACTTCAAACTGGACCCGAAATGCCTACTAATTTCAATTTATCACTGGCAACAGACCAAAGACTATGTTTTGATATTTTTTATAACTCATACTCAGAATTTTTCTTATCATAGCCATAATGCACAATCATGTACTTGTGCATTTAAACTTTATTTGTATGACAACAGCCAAATTTATCCACCTCAATGATCAGGTAAATCATAATCCTACTTTCAATTGATTTATTTATAACAAGTAAGAAACTTTCTCTATGAGATTATTTGAAATTTGAATAGGTCTCGTGTTCATGAGGATGAGGCAGATGGCTCCAACTGATATTGAACTGATATGGTATTCTTTTGAGTTACCAGAGAATTCACATCTTTCTTCTGAAACTGTTCTTCTCGGACTTGGTGAGCTCTGTTAATTTCACCTCTACACTAAGTGAGGAAAATTTTCTCATCAATCATACATCAGTATGCATTTGGTGAGTTTGATGAAACACATCAGTATGAGAATGCAATCAGTTGCGCTTGACTTGGAATTTTTCGGGCAACACTTTTTCTTGAAACTTATTTGCAATGACTAGCAAGTTACGTTTTCCTTTCTTTTGCCGCCAATTTCATCCACTCATCAATCGAATAGCTTTTCGTCTTTGCATTCCATTTCGTTCTGGAATACAATCTTCTGGATAATTATCTGTTTTCGTTCTGCTATCTCTCTGTGATTTCACTCTAAACTCATGAACTCATGCTGTGTATGGCCATGCTATGGTCAAAACAATTTACTCATCTCTAGTCTTATGTTTATTTTTGTTTTAGTATTTTTTTCTTCTTGCTTTTTCTTAAAGCAGGAAGTAAAAAGTGTGAATGTTTTGAGTCTGGATCTTTCTAATAATATCACCTGGCAAGTTAATATTCATCTTGAAATTCTTGTTAAGTGTGTTAGTTTGTCTTGCCTATTGAAGAGGCGAAACATTTTCTTTGATCAAAACTACTACTATATAGATACTTGCTTCGTTAGAGTAAATCAGCGTTCAAAAAATTTCATAACTTAATTTATCATGATTACAGTCGTTTGATTTTCACATTGCTTTGGATACCAAAGAAGACCAACGTAAGGAAACTTTCAACGAAATGGGCAATCAATGCTCAAAAATTAAGAGATCTCGTCATCTGTACGCTTCATCTCAAAAGTTTAAGAGTATCAGCAAAGATAAATTGAACTCCTTATTTGATTTTTTACTCATACTTGGAGGTAGAATCGAGGTAATTTCTTTTCATTCTTATGGATCATTCCCTCTCCAGTCTTTTTTATTCTGATGATAATCAGAAGAAATTTATTTGACTTATTCATTTCAGTCCACTCTCGGTTGAACCTGAACAGTCTCTCCAAATGGTGTGCTCAAGAGTCAATGAAAAAAAGGTGTACAATAAGCTCTTGCTGATTTTTGATTCTTGTTTTCGCTTCTGGGTGTAGTATGATTCATAATGTATAATTTTCTTTATAGACAGAGACAGAGAGAGAGAGAGAGAGAGAGAGAGAGAGAGAGAGAGAGAGAGAGAGAGAGAGAGAGAGAGAGAGAGAGAGAGAGAGAGAGAGAGAGAGAGAGAGAGAGAGAGAGAGAGAGAGAGCGCAGCTCTAGGGTATAGTTTCAGATTCTTCAACGGTCGTAGGAAGTTGAATGAATACATGTAATTCTATCCTGGTCAAAACTACAGCTTTATGGATGCTATCTGACGAACTCATGACTTCTTACTTCGTCAGAGAATATTAAATTGTTTCCCGCACAGCCCTTTCACAGTCAGTTGTTATCAGTGTCCGTGTCTAACAATCAATAATAGATTGGAGGAAACTTTATTATGAAACACTCTCATTGCTTCACTACAGTTACATTTATTGGGGAATTTTCAAACAATTATTACTGAACGCAGGTTACTTTTATCATTGTTATTCATTAATTTTTTGAAAGAAATCATGAGCTGAAATTCTGTTCTTGTTGATAACCCTCTAACCATCAAACCATTATCTGGATATTTCATTGTTCAATTCAGTTTGGTGGAACTGTTTCTGATTTAGATTATCGCTCTAGGATACTTCCTAGATAACTATCAGTGGTGTTCATTGATTGAAATCAGTGTTAAAAAGAGATGGATCTCACCAATACTCTGCAAAATCAGAGTGTAATGCAAAAATAATCAACCCTCCTCGGTTGAATGTAAAGTAAAATGATAATGGAATGGAGTACTATCTATTTCTATTCCATATTTCCTGTCTGACCTGTTCGAAGGGAGCTCTAGATAGTTCTTATCAAAATCGGGAGTTTGTTTGTGACAATCATTTAGAAAAAAGCTGTAGTTTAGGCTTATTCCGGCCAACAAAGTCCTTTTTTGTCTCCAATCTCATCCGCTCATCGATCATTAGCTGTTCATCCCTGCATTCCATTTCGTTCTGGAATGCAATCCTCTGAATTATCATCTGTTATCCTTAGATTATTTCTTTCTCTCTCCGTGATTTCACATGAGCTCATGTAGTACATGATCTTTGAACGGTGATAAGAGCTCGATTGATACAGTATTAAATAAATAACACCTATCGCTGTTAAAGAGTTGCTTCTCCAAAGAGTACTCTTTGCGCTATTCAGTGAATTTTCCAATTCTGGATCAGATTTTGTTCGATTCGATAATTTTTGGCCACGAGATTAGGCTACTGAGATAATTTTTGGCCACCTTATCACCTTTGATAAGAGAAAAATTTTCATCTATCAGGTAGGAAAACTGGTCAAATTGCTAGATATCGAGCTATCTGACTATTTTGACCGGGTTTTTCATCTGAATTATCGTGGCCAAAAATTATCTCACAAATATTGTCGAGAACAAATTTTTCAATCTCTGACTCTGAAAACCTGAAAAAGCTACGAAAGCTACCCGAAAAGGCTTTCACTTTTTCTGCCCAAGTGCTCACTCTTGTTAGTACTCTTGGTGCTTCTCTCTATTCATACAGTATGCTCTTTATCCTTTCGATTCATATTATTTCTGGTTAACCTTGTATCTTGTTGTATCGTTTTTCTTTCATCCCTCAGCTTCCTGAATATCATTACTGATTATTGACCAAGTGATCAAGAATCTTGTTGATCTAACAAGGCTCATTTTGTGCTGAGTGGGTTGCTCATCCTATGTGTATTAAGTGTATCTCTCAGCTTGGATAATGACTAGCCTTTACGCGTTATATATGTGCTAATGATTATCGCTACTTGCTTTAATTTTGTTCCCCAAGATACTCTTCCAGTATTGCGAGTTGAAACTTCGAATTGACTTGTGTCTGAATGTTGATTGTGGTGAATATTATCTGGATGAGCTCATCTGATTGGAAATTCATGTGGAATCATTTTTCATCACAAGATTTAATTCATTTTAATTAATGAATTTGGATTTCGTTCTTGTGTTTCTCACATCCACACTTGTTTTGTATTTTAGTTAATATCATCTGATGTTCATACTCTATTCAGTTGAGTATGTCATCTGTCTGAATTCTTCTGGTTGTTCCTATCACTCACTTTATCACTCAATCATTTGCAATTTTTTGCCAACTCGTTATTTAAAAAGTTGAATGTTCATAAGGATAATCAGGAGAAGGTTAAAATTCATCCAACATTTGTATCAATTGACAAATTCTAGAGTTGAATACACATTTCATCGTTTTGTTCATCAGCAATCATGACCCCAGAAGATGAAAAGGTGAGATACGTTTAAAATTGTATTCTTATTCTGGTAGGAAATCAATTCAAAAAAACTCTTTCTTCCTACTCAGGACCCTAATTGCTGGGTATGTCATGAGAGAGGTAGCCAAATTTTCTGTCCAAAGTGTTTTCTGGGCTTTCACATTGGCTGTGCTGTGAGAACCAAAGAAATTAACAGTCATGAACGGAGTTTCATAAAAATGTGTTATCAATGCTCGAAGATCGAAAAATCACGTCATCTTTACACTTCATCTCAAAATTTCAAGAGTGTGAGCAAAAGAATTTTAAACTCCATCTTGAATGTTGTACTTATAAAAGATGAGGGAATCAAGGTAGCAAATTTTTTTATCCCTCTAAGAGAAAAATACTTATAAAATTATTTTGTTTCACTCATGATAGTCACCTCCTCCAATCTTCAAGACAGAACAACAGCCGGGCATGTTTGAAGATGTGGAGAATTTCATCAATTTTGACACCATCAAATCCAAGATTAAGAGTAATAAATATGAGTGCACAGAAGAAGTGCTCGCTGATTTGCGTAAAATTGAGCATACGATGCTCGTTGGATTTAAAGAAAGGAATCAAACGGAGGTTATGACTGATTATATCAGCCAGGTGTCGAGATTCTGCCAAGAGATTGACCTGTGTCCTTATTGTATCTACAATCATTACCTTTCACCTCTTGGGTCAGCTGCAATTTGTCCATGGGGTCATAAACTTGCGACCATTAAACACCAGAATAATTTGGACCATGCACCATTGGACATCTTCAGTATGAAGCGATACTCTGACCTGCCTCTGTACTATCCTGCCAAAGTTATCGCTTACAGTAAATGTCACACTTTTGTTCATATTCGTCTTTTCTTTCCTGGAAGGCCATGCAGGTAAGACACTTGAGTGATAACTTTTGTTTCTTAAAATGTATATGCTTTGCTGAATATGCTCATTTTTTGACAGTTTGAGAGTACCTCTAGAGAATGTGCTGCATCTCAGTAATTGGAGTGTGAAGAGATGCTATGGTTTGATGAACAATACTCGAAACCAATCCTTGAAAGAAGATTTTTCAGATGCTCTCAAGAAGTTGGACATCCATCTCGAAGAATTGAAGCAAAAATTTGGTGTCTGTGATTATCCCATCACTTATAAGAGACATTGGAGATCAACCGACGAATTATTCATTGATTGTGACTCTAGTTCAACTGGTAGAAAGCGACGATCATCGAATGACTCGAGAAAATCGATTGAATCAAGAAGACAAGAAAATTCGGAACCCAAAAGTTGGAAGAATCAAGGTACGAAAACGAATAAGCTGACTGAAGATTCCAATAGCAGAAAAAGGAAGCTCGATATAGATCTGACAAATCCTCCAAAAAAATCAGCAAGAGGAGAGTCTGAAGCTCCAGTCAGTACTCTGATCCCATCTGATGATTTGTCCTCAGAAGCTCAATCTGATGGATGCGCCACAGAAGTGGCTTCATCTGACAAATCTCACCTAGTTCTCAATAGTTGTGAAACTGAACCTGCCACATCGAAAGATCTGAGTAAGGTTCATGCCTCACCAGCTCATACCAATTTGAAGGCATCGAACGGCTCAACAACAGAATTTCTCAATAGCTGCGATAAGAATGATTATCTAACACTACTCATTGATAACAAAAAAGAAACAAATTACTCAGACGATACCTGGTTGGTAAATTCAGAAAAAGATATGCCTAGTTCATCAGTCAGGTCATTATATAAATCCAGTGATCCAACTTCTAAGCCAAAAGATATACTTTCTTCTTCTAAAAGTTCAGAGTTAGAGAATGCGACAATAACAATAGTGCTGAAAGATGATATCGCTGGATCATTTCCACCCAATACACCACATCAACATCGCTCTACCATCGGAGCTAAGACTAATGAGCCTACTCCAATACTCACTGGTAAATCAAATGATATCTCAACCAAGCCTCTTAATGAACAAATCAAAAATGACAGAGAGGAATGTCAGTCAATTTCTATCAATCATACAAGAGAGAAAACTGGACTGAAAGATGCTCTCTTAAGCAAGTCAGTAAAAGGTGGTGACCATACATCACTTAATGTGACTTCTGAAAAAATTCTCGACACAAAATTGGCAACCTCACAGATTTCTTCAGAAAATTCAACCAGAGACAGCAATCTGGTGATCTCAGGAGAAATAATCCCTTCTGAAGAAGTTAATGAGGATGCCGAAACTCTTCCAAATGACTTGACATCCATTTCCCTGGATGACATTGTGAGACCTCCTTCACCTGGTGCATCCGGTCAAAATAGTTTCGAAATCATTGAGTCTGAAGAAGAAAGTGAGCTCCATTCTTTAGAAAATCGTCCTAACTGTCAGCTTCGTAGGATAAAGCTGGATAAAATAACGAATCAACAGAAAAGTAGCTCATTGGATGAAGTTTCAAAATACGAGGGGAAGGAAAGCATGAAAATTTGTGATTTTCTAAAAACTCACAAAGAACGATTCAATTCCGTTTCAGGGAAACTTGACATCTCAAAAATGGAGAGCATCGAGGGACTTGAATCTAATGAAAGAAAATCCAAGAAACTTGAATCACAAGCCAATGGAGAACAATCATTAACCCATGGAAAGACTGAGTCTGCCAAAGATGTGGAATTAGGAATCAAGAATAATTCCATGGTATCGGAGTCAAAGTTTGCTGAAGTAATTCATCAGAAAGTTCTGCCGTGTTCGCGTTGTCCCATCTTGGAAAAGAAAAACAAAGAATATGAGCAAGCGATAATTTACCATAAGATTCGTAATAAAGCTTTGACAAAGTATTGCAGCGAACTGGAAAAAACTTCAGAAAACCCTTCTCTCGAGTAGAAAAACTCGAGATTTATCATGTAGTAATACTTTCTCACTATGTCTTCAGTGGAAATAATTTCCCACCAGACTCATTGAATTTCTCTTTTTGCATGAATAACTTTTTCTCATCATTGAGTCTTGATATTTTCGATGCATCCAGACTCTTTGTTCAGTGCTGATCATCTGGAAAAAATGAGCTTAGGATAAAGAGTCACGCATCTCGTATCTGACTCATGTGATGTTAAGTGAAATATTTTGAACTATTTGAGAAATCACTGATCAATGATTCTGAAATATATTCCAGTATGGATTTCTCAACTGCTAGTTTTCATTTGGCAAAATATATATATTCCTGGTTTATCAATACATTCACTAGATGCCTATTTATCTCTTCATGGATGAATTCTTCTAACCAATATAGAGTTGGGCATCTTCTCAGATCGAACTTTTCAAAAGAAAATTGAACTTCCGAATAAAATTGAATTGAGTATCACACCTTGAATCAGCATAAGAAATTCTTCAAAAAAGCTGAAGAGAACCCTAAAATAACATTTTCTCAGGCTGCTGCTAATAATTCATCGAAAGATCTGTCCAATGGATGTTCAACGAAGACTACTACGAGTGATAAAAATTCTCTCACTGATAGTAGTACCAATACTGATACAGTGACTGATTTGAAAAAGCAGGAGCCTAATCCTCTTCCTGATCTTGCTTCGCCTCGAGTTTTGAAGGCTACAGATAGTGTCATGAAAGAATCACTCCCTGATGGATGGGAAGAACGTGTTCACACCGATGGGAAAGTTTACTTTATCGATCATATCAATAGAAAAACTCAATGGGAAGATCCTCGATTCAAAGTTCCAAAAACTAATAAATCCACCCCAATCTTCAAAAACCAGGGTGTTCTTGGACAATCAAATGTTGATACTAAGTACCAATATTCGATTCGTACAGTATTTTTTACTTCTTTTCGGGTTTTTTTCAAAAATTTTGGGCCGGATGTTGACCAAAAAAGTGAGGGTCATAAAACTCCTGGTAAAAAGGAGTCTTTCTCTTTCTCTTTCTCTTTCAATGGTCATCTCATCTTTCATCTTGCCGTCGAATGTACTTTGGCCCTTGAGCTAGATTCCTTTCTTTATCTCCTTTCGGACTCATTTTGTTATCACTTCTTCGTATCTCTTGACACTCTTTCAGTAATTGGACCTCTAGATATTTCTTCAAAGCATTAGCATCCTTAGTTATCGTTTGTTTTTCATATGCACCAGTTGGTCACAGTTATTTGTACAGTGTGAAGTGGTGAAAGTCTTTCACTGAAAGAGTTGCTCATAATCTATTTGATTATCTGCTTGTTAGCATTAGATTCCAATGCTACTGATATCACGTTTACTGATCAGTATCATTTTTCACTTGTGTGGGATCATTTTTTAATGTACATACTTGATGTCTGAAACTTTTAATAAGCTTCTGTCTGAATGCTGACACTCGTTAAATCAAATTGGTCAGGAAGGATCGGCTAATATTTTGTGTTATATGAATGTTGGTCCATTAAGATAATCTACTGATTTAGAAAATTACCTTCATGTAACATTGTTTTGTACATCCTTGTCCCGTGTAGAGAACTTCTTTGTTATCATCAACAACATTTCATATCAAAATTTTTTTCATTTGATCCTTCTTTATCAATTCATTCTATTGATTGAGTGATTAATCGGAACTACCAATCGAGGGGCTCAGTTTGTCCCACTTTCAAAAATTGTGCTCAATTATTATTAACTCTTCCAAATTCAGACAAGGCTGCTTTATGGTGATCAGTTATCAAAATTGATCGGAGAATTGTTTGAAAAAAACCGTTCCAGAAGCTGGACACAAGTTCACTTTTTGATAATGACCACTACAGAAAACAGCAAGGTAAGTTGAGCTGTGAAGGCTTCATTTTGACTTGTGTAACAAGATTCACTGGATCATGATCACTCATTTCCATTCATCTGATTTAGGATCCCAACTGCTGGGTATGCCATGAAGGAGGTAGCCAAATTTTTTGTCCAAAGTGTTTCCTGGGTTTTCACATCGGTTGTGCAGTGAGAACTAACGAAGATATTAATCGTTGCGGTAAGCGTTTCAATTATTTGTGTCGTCAATGTTTGAGAATCGAGAGCTCTATCCACCTGTACACTTCCTCACAAAAGTTCAAGAGTGTCAGTAAGGAAACATTGAATTCAATCTTTGATGTTCTGTTCTTACGAGGTAAAGGGATTCAGGTGAGTTTGATTTCGGATGGTGGCATTTTGAATGATCATCGCATTTTTATTCTAGTCAACCCCTGAGATAATGAAGACAGTGGAGCAATGGGGCATGTTCGATGATGTGAAAAATTTCACCAATTTTGATACCGTCAGATTGAAGATTGAGAATAATGAATACCAGTGCACCGAGGAGTTACTCTTCGATTTGCGTAAGATTGAGCATACAATGCTCGTTGAATTTAAAGAAGGCCATCAAACAGAGGACATCGCTGATTATTTAAGCACAACTTCTAGATATTGTCAAGAGATTGACTTGTGTCCTTATTGTATCTTCAATCATTACCTCTCACCTCTTGGGTCAGCTGCAACTTGTCCATGGGGTCATACACTTGGCACAGTCAAACACATTGAGGATGTTGCTACGCTGGACCTCTTCAGTATGAAGCGACTCTCTAACCTTCCTCCATACTTTCCTGTCAAAGTTATCGCTTACAGTAAATGTCGAAATTTGGTTCATGTCCGTCTATTTTGGCCTGGAAGACCATGGAGGTAAGGCACTTGATTGTTCACTCTCATATCTTGAATGATGGTTGACTGAAAATGATTGTTTGTCCACAGTTTGAGAGTACCAATAGAGAATGTGATCCATCTGAGCTATTATAGTAAGAATAGGTTCCCTGGAATAATGCACAATATTCGGTGTAAATTCACGAAAAAAGATTTCAGCTATGCTCTCGAGAAGTTTGAAATTCATCTCAATGAATTGAAGCAAAAGTTTGCTCAACGTACCTTTTGGGTCAATAGCATGAAATATTGGAAATCAAACGACGAATTATTCATCGATTGTAGCTCTGGATTAAATAACGAAGCCAGGCAATCATCGGATGGCTCGAAAAATTCTGAAGTATCGAAATTGGGAGAAAATTCAAAAACCACTCAGACTACAAACGATTCCAATAGCAAGAAAAGGCCCTTAGAGATGGATCGCGTGAGTTCTCCAAAAAAGTTAGCCAAGGAGAACCCTAAAAGAACATCTTCTCAGGCTGTTGCTAATAATTCATTGAAAAATCTTTCCAATGGATGCTCAACGAAGACTACCACGAGTGATAAAAATTCTCTCACTGATAGTAGTACCAATACTGATACAGAGGCTGATTTGAAAAAGCAGGAGCCCCTAACTGATCTTGCTTCGCCTCGAGTTTCGAAGGCTATAGATAGTGCCATGAAAGAATCACTTCCTGATGGATGGGAAGAACGTGTTCACACCGATGGGAAAGTCTACTTCATCGATCATATCAATAGAAAAACTCAGTGGGAAGATCCTCGATTCAAAGTTTCAAAAACTAATAAATCCACTTCAATGCCCGAGAATCATGGTGCCCTTGGAGGATCAAACGTCAAAGGGCCTTTACCTGATGGTTGGGAAAAACGGATCCACAGCAATGGACGGATCTTCTTTCTCGATCACATCAATAAGAGGGCTCAATGGGAAGACCCTCGCTTGACCACTTCCGGTGCGAATAAGCATACGGCATCAGTCAAGAATACATCTGAGAAGCCATCAAACGACACTGTGACTGGATCTCTTCCCGATGGCTGGGAAAAACGGACTCACAGTGATGGAAGGTTTTATTATGTCAATATTATCGATAAAAAAACTCAGTGGAGAGATCCTCGCTTAGATCATCATCTTAGAGGAACAGTCAGTGAATCTAATCTCTCTAAAAGTGTGGCTTATGAACCATCTTATGATACGAAAGAGGATGATGAATCTTCCACTCTCGAGGGGTTGAATTCTCCTGAAAAAGTCATGAAAGAGAGGCCAGCCATCATGGAGAACTCAGGAATCCCCCAGAAAACGAAGTCCCCTGACCAAACTGATGTGTGCGAAAAAGTTCAATCAGAAATTGCGACGTCATCCACCTCACCCAGCGAGCATGTCGTTAAATTTACGTTAACCGGTCAGGACACTGGACCAGATGATCGTTTTGAGATCACCGAATCTGATGAAGAAATGGAATTTCAACTCCCAATCAATAACAACATGAGTAGCTCAAAAAATCTTCATGAAACAGAGATCGATAAAAAAGTTGATCAATCTGCGGCAACCCGTGAATTGTCGAGTGAAATTTTGAAGAATGGGCAAAAATCTCCAAACCAATCCAGCAATCAAGTGGTATTACGTCAGTGTTCCGTCATCGTCTCCGATGAAGAGAAATTTTTTTCTTCTAATGAAATGAAAAATGAGAAATCGGAAAATCTCGAAAACGATCTTAAAGCATTCGACTTGAAGCTTTCTGTGGAGGCCCAACCACAGAAAATAGTGGAAACATGTCCACGCTGTCATATTTTGGAAGCAAAACTAGATGGGATCAAGCGGTTTATCAAGAAATGTCTAGTTGCAAAGCGTGGTTGGAATATCTCAGCCAACTGAATGAACACTTCAGAGGAACTCCTCTTCATTCGTCGATGCATTTTAATCATTTCATTTCTCGTTTTTCATTCCATTATGAATCTCTTTATTGGTTTTTCTGATTTTTAAAATTCATATTTCACATATATACTTGAATACCCATTAATCCGGCTGAATCTTTCCAAATGACTCTTCTGACTCATTAGAAATTAGAGATAGATTTTCATCCTCATAGTCTATGGCAACTAGATTTGGGTTCCTCTGATAGCGAGGTACTTACTTTGATCTGTCTGGATCTCTCTGACGAAATGTGAAATCTAAACTCTATCATATACTGGCAGGAATGGATGAGTCTATGATAGATGTATTGATGGAAGCTTCGCGTGTTTCTTATCCATGGTGTTGGAATGAATTTGCGATTAACTCTCATTCAGAAAGTGTGGATAGAAAATGAATCGTTTTGCTTAGAATAGAGAGAAAACTCGATCACATGGAAAGAGCAGATAATGTATGAAACTAGAGAGCCAAAACAAATTGTACTCGGGATTTAAGTCATAATTTTATATAAACTATACTGAATCATAGATTCGGTTGCAAGTTTTTGGAATAAAAAAAATCCTTCCCATGATGAGATCTGCGATACGGTATCTCAAAAGTGAATTTCTACCATAAAATTCTCCTCAGCTTCCCAGTCTCTTAACTCGGGTTGTCAGAAAGTGGCAGGAAAGTTATCTTTTTAGTTATCTTTTTCGGCATGAGACGCTAAAGGGTCCTGTAGGCCTTGATCAGAGAGGAAGCTTCGGCCTCAACCAGCCCTAAGGCAATGATGCTCTTCATCGGACATCTTTCGGAGTGGATAAGTCCAAGGTCATTCTCCGCGGCTCGAAATTCTCAGCTTCTCCGTAAAAGCATTGATTCTCTCTCTCTCTCTCTCTCTTGCTTTTTGGTTTTTATTGCTACTTTGGCATTGCGACCTCTGAGCTTATCTAAATCCTCTCTGCGAGAAAAAATTTTCTGCTTCTTTACAATTCATATAGCCTTGAGAGAATCAGCAACTCAAACTCGATCCAAGCATTCGTGTTCAATTCTCTTGAATAAGTAACAAACGCGGGGCAACACTCGACCTTGACATGACAGATTCTGAGAATATAACAGTGTTGAATTATCGATCAAATTTCATCTCCTTACACCGCACAGCAATTTTTGAATACTGTTCATAAACTGTTGAGGGCCATAATCAGTGGTAAGATTTAATGTGAAACAGTCATCTCACTTCGCTAATGGAGAATTAACTTTCACTTATTGGCGCTAAAAAAATTTCTCCTTCTTTGTTTCAAATTCGTATGCTTTTGTTTGCCAACTGTGTTTTAATCGCTTTGTTTTATGTTTTCGTTCATCACCCAGCTTCCTGAATATCATTACTGATCATTGAACAAGTAATTAAGGTTCTTATTGTTCTAACAAGGCTCATTTGTGCTCATCTTATGCATATTAAATGTATCTCTCAGCAATCATAATGATCAGTTTTCACACTTTTAATATGTGCTAATACAATTTAATTATTGCCACTTGTTTTGGTTTTGTTTCTCAAGATATTCATCTCAGTATTGAGAGTTGAAACTTTGAATCGACTTGTGTCTGAATGTTGATAGTGATGAATATATTTTCTGGATGAGCTCATCTGATTGAACATTCATTTGGAATCATGTTTCATCATCACGAGATTTAATTCAATTTAATTCATCTACATAAACGCCTTTGGATTTCGTTCATCTTGTATTCACACATCCACAATTTTTTCTTGTATTTTAATTAATATCATCTGATGTCCATAATCCTTTCAGGTAAGAGTATCGTCCATCTTCATTAATCTTATCTTAATTCTTTCTCTTCCTTTGATCACCAACTCCGTTCTAGTGTTTCTCCCATTTTTTTCGTATTTTAGTTAACATCATCTGATGTTCATAATCTATTCAGTTGAGTATATCCTCTGCCTGAATTCTTCTAGTTATTCCAATCACTTACTTCATCACTCCGTCATTGTTAATTTTTCGCCAACTCGTTATTCAAAACGTTGAAAGGTCATAAGGATAATCGGAGGCTAAAATTCATGCTACATTTATATCAATTGTCAAATTCTAGAGCTGAATCCATATTTCATCGTTTTGTTCATCAGCAATCATGACTCCAGCAAATGAAAAGGTGAGATACGTTCAAAATTGTAATCTTATTCCGGTATACAAGTACAGTGTATCTTGCTCAGCCATGTATGCTGAAATCAATTCAAAAGATTTTTTCTTTCCATTCAGGATCCTAATTGCTGGGTATGTCATGAGAGAGGTAGCCAAATTTTCTGTCCCAAGTGTTTTTTGGGTTTTCACATTGGCTGTGCTATAAGAACCAAAGAAGAAATCAATAGTCATGACCGAAGTTTCAAAAAAATGTGTTATCAATGCTCGAAGGTTGAAAAATCACGTCATTTTTACACTTCATCCCAAAAATTCAAGAATAGCATCAAAAAAATGTTAAACTCCATTTTGGATGTCTTACTTATTCGAAATGGTGGAATCGAGGTAATTAATTGTCATGTTGTTTCAGAAATTATTTTAAAGCAGAATAATTCTCTTCCGCTCACAATAGCCACTCCCTGAAATTATGAAGACGGTGCAACAATGGGGCATGTTCGAAGATGTGAAAAATTTCACCAATTTTGATACCGTCAGATTGAAGATTGAGAGTAATGAATACGAGTGCACCGAGGAGCTACTCTTCGACTTGCGTAAGATTGGGCACACGATGCTCGTTGAATTTAAAGAAAGTCATCAAACAAGGGACATCACTCACTATATTAGCCAAATTTCCAAATATTGTCAAGAGATTGACCTGTGTCCTTATTGTATCTTCAATCATTACCTTTCACCTCTTGGATCAGCTGCAACTTGTCCAAGGGGTCATAAACTTGCCACAGTCAAATACAAGAGTGGTGATGGTACGCTTGACCTCTTTAACATGGAGCGGTTCTTAGATCTGCCTCCATACTTTCCTGTCAAAGTTATCGCTTACAGCAAATGTCACACGTCGGTTTACGTCCGTCCCTTCTGGCCATTAAGACCGTGGAGGTAAGTCACATAAGTATTCCCTCTTGCTCGCTAGATTAAAATATATTATACTATATTGATCATGATAATTCGTCCATAGTCTGAGAGTACCAATGGATAATGTAACTCATCTCAGCTATTGGGCTGTGGAGAGGTTCCATAGTTTAATGAACAATACTCGGAATCCTCGCTTAAAGCAAGACTTCAGAGATGCTCTCAAGAAGTTGAGCATCCATCTTGAAGAATTGAGGCAGAAATTCGGTGAATGTGCTGATCCCATCAATATTATGAGACATTGGAGATCAACCGACGAATTGTTCATTGATCGTGGCTCTAGTTCAACTGAAAGGGAGAAACGACCATCGAATGGCTCTGTTGAAACGAGAAGACAAGAAAATTCAGAACTCAAAAGTTGGGAGAATCAAGATACGAAAGAAAACGAGCTGACTGACGATTCCAGTAGCAGAAAAAGGAAGCTCGATATGGATCTGACAAATTCTCCAAAAAAACTAGCAAGAGGAAAATCTGCAGACAGCTATCCACTTCCTTCTGTAGATTTGCCCTCAGAAGCTCTATCTGATGGATCTTCTACGGAAGTGGCCTCATCTGACGAATCTCGCCTCGTTCTCAGCAGTTCTGATACTGTTCCATCAAAAGATCTGATTAAGCTCCATGCCTCGCCAGCTCTTATAAATATGGAGACATCGAACGACGCCGTAACAGAATCTTTCACTAGCTGCGACAAGCGAGTCCAGAGCAATGATCGAACACTTCTTGTTGATGATAACATAGAAAAAAATTATTCAGATGATGCGTGGTTGAGAAATTCAGAAAAAGATGAACCTGATTCATCTCTCGATACATTTTGCAGACACAGTGATCTCAATTCGAGATCAAAAAATTCCTCTACTTCTTCCATTAACTCAACGAAAGACAATAGTTGTCCTTCCGTCTCTTATGAAATACCGTCCCAGCAAGAGAATGAATCAATCTCAATTTTATTGGAAGATGACATCGCTGAATCTCTTCCGCCACCTCCACTGGATCGACATCGCTTCGAAGTTACTGAGTCTGACGAAGAAGGGGAGTTAATCTCCACACCGGCTCACTTTGAGTGTGAAAAACCTTTCGAGAAGAAAATGGATGAGGATAATGATCAACAGGAAACAAATGTGACTCGAAACTCTCCTTATGGGTTGTCAAAAGGAAGATATTCAGAAAGAACAAAGAACCAAGAAGAAGCTCAACAGAAAAGTATCCGCGCCTCTCTTGTGCCACATAACATCTCAGAGAAAAACCTTTCAGCTTCTGATCAGGAGAGAACCATCGAAGTCTTATCTGAGCCCGAATGTGAGAATATTTCTCAGGGATCAGAATCTTGTGAGAAAATTCATCCACAAATGCCCATTGGAACATGCCTTAGATGTCAATTCTTGGAAAAAGAACTCGATAAGATTCAAAGTTATATTTGCAAATATCAAGATAATTGGAGCGCTTTGCTCGAATTTTGCAGCGTATTGAACGAACAATTAGACCTAAAAAAGATTTAATCTCTCTCTCATTTTTCTTTTGAGCTCTCCTCATCCAAAAGTTAATGAATAACCTCGCAACCTGGATCAAACCTTTTAATCTCGATTTTAACTTACACATGTACATATATTGTTTGATAATGCATTCAATGTAAATATTTTCTCTCAGAATATTAGGTTTCCACCGTAGCCTTGTTCTTCCTCCCATTTAAATAGAGGCAAAAGATAATATAACGTTTCCCACGTTTGTCTAATTTGGCGTTCTTACTATTGAGTGAACGTGAGTTTTCGAAAATTCAAGATCGCTCTAGGATAAGGGTGTGAGACGATGATATTGATTATATTTTACTGGCAATTATAATGATACAATTCAATTTGCTGCCCTGAAATCGTGAATTTTTCGAAAATCATACCTAGTAGAGGTTCCTTATTTTTCTTCATTTATTCTGGATGTCAAGAGGCTCAGTTTTATGCGTTCTAGAAGAAAGTTTTATCTTGTTCCGTATTCCAATGGCTATTTGTGTAAACTTTTAATCCACACTACAGTTATCTGCTATTTTTTTGTACAATTTCTATTTAATTCAGTTGGTCAGCTGAACATCGCCTGGTTCGTATTTTGACTAAATTGATTCGATCTTGAACGGCCTTATTTCATCACCATTCGTCTGTGTCTAAATTCACTCATAAAATTTCGCTCGTTCGCTCCATCGAAGTGAACCCAACATTAATCAGGAGGTAAGCATATATAAGTATCTTTCATTTCAATGGCATGAGCTGTTGAATCGTCTATCTTGTTGCCTCTTGAATCCTTGAGTATACAAGTGGAAAAGAAAGAGAAAGAGAGAGAGAGAGAGAGCTCTAGCAAAATTGCAGAAAACGGTAAATTGCATAATCCGTTATTTATTGCTTTTCTTGCAACTTCTTGCGACTTTCTTCCAACAAGCATCTTCATCATCATCTCTCTCTCTCTCTCTCTCTCTCTCTCTCTCTCTCTCTCTCTCTCTCTCTCTCTCTCTCTCTCTCTCTCTCTCTCTTTCTTTCTTTTCTATTGAGTCAGCACTCCTTGGTTGAATGTTAAAATGGTAAAATGATAAAAAAATGATGTAGCTCACTCAGACCAACAAGCTAACTTCTTTTGTCGCCAATTCCATCCGCTCATCAATCGAATAGCTTTTCATCTCTGCATCCCATTTCGTTCTGGAATACAATCCTCTCAATAATTACATCTGTTTTCGTTCTGCTATCTCTCTGTGATTTCACATTTAAATCATGAACCCATGCTGTGTATGGCCATGCTATGGTCAAGAGAGTTAACTCATCTCTAGTCATATGTTTATTATTGTTTCATTTCGATTCATGATATTTATTGTTTACCTTGTGTCTTAGTGCATTTTTCTTGCTTTTTCTCTAAGCAGGAAGTGAAAAGTCTGAAAGATTTGAATCTGGATCTTTCAAATGTTATCAGCTGGTAAGTTAATAATTATCGTCTTGAAATTCTTGTATTAGTTTGTCTCGCCCATTGAAAAGCCGAAACATTTGTCTTTGATCAAAATTAACCAGATACTTGCTTCGTCAGAGTAAATCAGTGTTCAACAACGAATTTCATCACTCAATTTATCATTTATCATGATTACTGTGGATGAAAGAAAGGTAAGATAAACCAATGAACTTGTTCAGATTAATCTAGATATGATCATTGATTAACGATATGATAATTGAAACCTTTTTCATCACCTATAGGATCCTAATTGCTGGGTTTGCCATAAAGAAGGTAGCCAATTTTTTTGTCCCAAATGTTCTCATGGTTTTCACATTGGCTGTGCTTTGGATACAAAAGAAGACTTCGATCAACGTGATGAAACTTTCAACGAAATGTGCAATCAATGCTCAAGAATTAAGAGATTTCGTCATCTGTATGCTTCATCTCAAAAGTTTAAGAGTATCAGCAAAGATAAATTGAACTCCTTATTTGATTTTTTACTCATACGTGGCGGTGAAATAGGGGTAATTTTTTTCATTCTTACGAATCACTTCCTCTCTAGTCTTTTCCTTTCTAATGAATTGATGTTCTTAATAATACCAAACAGCCTCCTCCAAACATCATGACAACTGTGCAAGGTGTAGGAGTACTCAACAAAATCAAACGTTTCATCAATTTTGACACGATAAGATCAAAGATTCATGGTAATGAATATGAGTGTACAGAGGAATTGCTCCTCGATTTGCGTAAAATTGAGCATATAATGGCGCTGAATTTCAAGGAAAGCCACCAAAGCGGAGAAATTGGCCGCTACATCCGAAAAGTATCGAGATATTTTTATGAAATTGACCTATGTCCCCACTGTATCTATAATCATTATCTTACATCTCTTGGGTCGGCTGCGTCTTGTCCATGGGGTCATAAGCTAGCGGTTGCCTATCAACCGAGGAACTATACTCTTTCGTTTGGAATTCTCAATAGTGCTGGATTTCCTGACCTACCCCCATTCTTTCCAGTCAAAATAGTCGCCTGTGATTTTGATTACGTTTATGTTCGTCTCTTTGATATGAGAAAACCATGGAGGTGAGAGTAATAAGATTTTTTCTGTTGAATTTCAATTTTTCTACATAGATTCTTATCATTTGAAATGATCTTCATACAGTTCAAAAATACCTTTAAACAACGTGAAGCATCTCAACAACCACAGTTTGAAACAGTTCCCGACCTTCTTTTGTAATAGTAAACTCATGTTTTCAAGACAACACTTTCAAAATGCCCTCAACAAGCTAGAAATCCACCTCAAAGAATTGAAACAGAGATTTGGGAACCATTTTTCACTCGTTTCTGATCGTATGCGTTTCTGGAGATCAGATGATGAGCTTTTCATCGACTGCCAATCAGATGCCATTGATGAATCTGAGAGACGATTATCACCAAACCCATCGAGAGATTCTAGATTTAATGAAGCTGGATGCCCAGAGAATCAAATAACAAAAACAAAGGAGCTCTCGGAGAGTATTGCCAAGAACAAAAGGTTACTCGAAACAGATTCCACTAACTCGCCGAAGAGGCTAACTAGACAAGAAATACAGACAGCTACTAATCTCCAGACGGGTGTGAAAGATTCAACTTCCGAATCTTTACCAAGTGGATGGTTAGCAAAGGTAGCTCCACACGGTAGAATTTACTACATTGAAGAGAGAACTAATACAATATCATGGATAGATCCTAGGATTAAGAAGCCTGGTCCAGCACTCACTTTTATAAATTCTAGCACATCAAATGGTATTCCGAAGCAGCTTCTTACTGGACAAATCAATAATGGTCAGGAAGGTTGCCAGCCTTTTTCTATCGATCATACCAGAAAGGAGACTGGACTCAAAGATCCTCCCTCAAGCAAGCCAGCAAAAAGAAGCGAACATCCATCACTCAATGTGACTTCTGAAAAAATTCTCGACACAAAATCAGCAACCTCAAAAACTTCTCCAAAACACTCAATAGAAGCCAGAAATCCAATGATCACTGAAGAAATAAGGCCGTCTGAAGAAGTTGATGAGGCTGTAGAAAATCTTCCAAATAACTCGACACTCATCTCTTCGGATGGTGGAATAGTGAGATCTTTCTCATCTGGGCCTTCTGAAATCATGGAATCTGAAGAAGTTGATGAGGCTGTAGAAAATCTTCCAAATCACTCAGCGCTCTCCTCTTTGGATGATGATAATGTGAGATCTCCCTCACTTAGTCTATCTGATCAAAATCGTTTTGAAATAATGGAATCTGAAGAAGAAAGTGAGCTTCACCCTGTAGAGAATCGTCCTGATTGTCAGCCTCTTAGAGTGGAGCTGGATAAAATAACGAACCAACAGAAAAACTATCTAGGTAGCTCATCAGATGAGATTTTACAATATGAGGAGAAGGGAAACATAGAGGTCTTTGGTATTTCGAGAACTCATAAAAAACGATCCGGTTCAACCTCAGAGGAACTTGACATTTCAGAAACAAAGCGCCACAATAAACTTGAATCTAATGAAAGAAAATCCAAGAAACTTGGATCACAAGCCAGTGAAGAACAATCAATAACCCATGGAAAGACTGAGTCTACTATGGATGTGAAATTAGAAATCAAGAATGAATCAATGGTATCGGAATCAAAGTTTACCCAAAAAATTCATCAGAAAGTCCTTCCATGTTCGCGTTGTACCATATTGGAGAAGAAAATCAAAGAATATGAGCAAGCGATAGTTCTCCATAATATTCGTTGCGAAGCTTTGACAAAGTATTGCAGCGAATTGAAAAAAAATTTGGAAAACCCTTCTCTCCAGTTTTTCTGATTTATCATGTAGTGATACTTCCTCACTATGTCTTCAGTGGAAATAATTCACCCCCGACTCATTGAAATCCTTTGAATGAATTAGTTTTTCTCATCATTCAGGCTTGATATCTTCGATGCATCTAAACTCTTTGTTCAGTGCTGATCCCCTAAAAAATGAGTTTAGGATAAAGATTCTTGCATCTCGTATCAGACTCATGTGATATTAAGTGAAATATTTTGAACTATTTGAGAAATCACAAAGATGATTCTGAAATATATTGCATTCCGATATTTTCGAATACTCTAGAGTCTTTCCAACGGCCAGTTTTTATTCCTCGAACATTTATATTTGAATGAAGTAAAAATTGAGTTTCAGGCCTCGAATAGCTTGAAGATAAATAATGGATCCTAACTCAAGATTTGAACCGCTTAATAGTCATAGTAATACAAGATTTTCATTCGAGGGCTACCAATTTTGGAGATCAGGTGATATGAGTCTTTCAATAGTTGTTTGAGAATTCAATCATGGCTGAGGATGATATCTGATGTACATACATTTATATGTAAGGGATTTATCTTTCCTAAAATTCTTATGTTTTAATGTCACTGGAAGAGCCCTGAAGAAGAAGAGAAGTCATGCTCACAATTGTATAGCTATTATTGCAATTGTAATTATCAGAAAGATATCTTCAACTGCTTCACGATAGTGTAGAGCCAAGTGAAAAAGACTACGAATGTCCCCCTAGTCATATTTTGGGTGGTAACGTTTACTAGGTATAGATCAATTCTCAAAACTAAAATAATTTTAGGTCAAAAGAGGCCTTCAAGAACAGACCAAAGTGAAAATGGGATGCGTTTTATTCGTTTTCGTTTCCTCTTCCTTCCCGAAAAAAAAGTTTCAAAATATGACAAAAATTAATAGCCATATTTAATTAATTAATTGAAACGAGGAAACAAATGAGATAATTCATTCTCATTGGGACTCATTCAAATTTTATCACACCAGAATGCACTCAGACCCGTCAGACTTATGAAATTTCATATCTTGATCGAGAAGCAGACATATTACAGTTGAAGCTTTGTGCATGAGATTAAAGCCCAAAGTTTGCCATCAGAAAGAAAGGATTTTATTAGATGATTTTTAAATCAACAGAATCAATGAACAGTTACAAGGTCATGAATTTATCAGAATTTCTGTGGCCATTGTGCCAGATTTTATTCACCTTCTTAATCAACAACCAAGCTTGAGAAGAACGACTTTCCTCTCGGAGCTTTTTTGGTAACTTTACCTTTTTTGCTCGAAATTGTTCAATATTTCGAGAGATGGGACTCTATTCACTTGTTGTTGATACCTCATCGATCTATGAGTCCATCAAGTAGTGTGTGAGGAATTAATAAGTTTCAGTTGAAGCAGTAGTCAGGATCAAAAGTTTCTCAATCTCTTGAGCCAAGCTTTCTCTCTCTCTCTCTCTCTCTCTCTCTCTCTCTCTCTCTCTCTCTCTCTCTCTCTCTCTCTCTCTCTCTTCCTTCCTAATTAATGGGAAAAATTCTTCCTACTTGGATGGCTGACATTCTCCTAAACAACATTCACCAATGGCGAGTTGGTTAACGAAGTGTGAATACAGCACCTCTCGAAATCAGTGTTATTTCAATTAACGATTGCATAACATTAAACAACCAAAGAACATGAATGCAACTTATAATCAGAAAATTCTTTTTCTCTCTCTTTCTCAAGCGTCTGTTGGCAAGATAACAACGTGATGGTTTAACTGTTTCAACTCTTTCTCATGGACTTTGAGAATCGTTCTGTTTTAATTACCTTCTGCATTGCGGCTCTTCTCGTTCTTTCGCCGTCCTCGTTAATCATTCTTTATCTATGTTTCCTTCCTCTCTTCCTCTCTTCCTCTCTCGATTCGGTTTCCGAGTGAGCAAGAGTAGCTCTCGAGGGTTTACCACTTTTCTAGTCATCATTGTGAGTCTGCTTATCATCAACAGAATTTCAAATATTTCGCATGATTACCAAGCCTGGTTTCTGTTTTTCCGTCAAAAAACGGCCATGAATATGGTCTCTCTGTTGGAATTGTGAACAACTTTTCATTTACTTATGGCTCGACATCTGATTTGATCGAATTCGCCTCCACAAGCATAACGAGTTGATCCTGTTGTGATTGCGCTTCTGAGAATTTGAATTACACATTTGTTTTGGAAGCTCCGTTCTTGTGCTATTGACGCTCTCATCAACATTTTCCTAACTCTTGTAATTTAATCAATATACTACTATCTTATGTGATTAGTTATTTAATTATTTAATTAAATTTAATTAAATGGTGTAAACAACAACTTGAGCCACGATGCATCGAATCCTGTCGATTTGGTTTGTTTTATCGTGATCATCTTTCTTGACGCGCTGTGTTGAACTGATTTGAGGTTGGAAGACATCAAACCATCGCATGAGAAACCAGTGTTTTTGAGTGATTCTCATTATTTGTCATCAATTCATCCATCATGACTACCAATGAGGATAAAAAGGTAAGCTCTTTGAAATGTTTTCCTTTTGAATAGCTGACAATTGTGAGCTTAATGTAATTTATTTATTCATCGATTATCTATTCTACGAATAAGGATCCCAATTGTTGGGTGTGTCATAAGGATGGTAGCACGATTTTCTGTTCCAAATGTTTTTTGGGCTTTCATCTTCGATGTGCTGAAAAGTCAAAAGAGATGATCAACAATTCCAATAAAATCTTGATGTGCCATCAATGCTCAAAGATTGAAAGATCTCATCATCTGTACACTTCATCACAAAAATTCAAAAGTGTCAGTAAAAAAGTTTTGAACTCGATTTTTGATGTCATTCTCATACGAGGAGGTGGAATTGAGGTAAATGAATTGACCAATTTTGTATCGCTTCATATTTTCTATCCATTTCGTGGTCGTTATGATGATTTAATGCTTATTTCTTCTTCTTGATAGCCCCCTCCAAAAATCATGAGAACGAAACGGGATGGTAGACTGTTCGAGAATGTCCGACATTTCATCAATATCAGCGCAATTGAGTCCAAGATAGATAAGAATGAGTATGGGTGTACAGAGGAGTTGCTCTTCGATTTACGTAAGATTGTGCATGTAATGAAAATCGAATTCAGAGAAAGTTCTAAAACCGAAAGCATTGATCACTTCATGCGTCAATTGAGCAATTATTGCCAAGAAATTGATTTGTGTCCCTACTGTATCTACAATCATTATCTTACACCGCTTGGACCAGCGACAGATTGTCCATGGGGTCATAGACCAGCCACTGTCTATCAATCCAGGAACTATACTGCCTCGTTTGGAATTTTTGATACGAGACGACCTCCTGACCTTCCACGATATTTTCCTGTTAAAGTTATTGCTTACAGTCAGTGTCTCAGTTATGTTTACGTTCGCCTTTTTGAAATGAACGAGCCATGGAGGTAAAGATATTCAAATTTTCTTGAGATGAGATGAAAAATTTCTTTTGTTCGATCATCAGTATAAATTTTTCATCGTTTTTTTTCTCACAGCTTGAAAGTTCCTATAAAAAATTTGAATCATCTCAGTTGCAGTGATTTAGAACAATTTCATAACTCCATTCATGATACTGACCTCAGATTTCCATTTAGAGGAATAGCCTTCGAAAAGCTCGAAATCTATATGAAAGGATTGAAACAAAAGTATGGTGGTCGCTTATTTGTACCTAATCAGACTTGTCCTTGGAAATCAGGTGATGAGCTCTTCATTCATCGTGAGTTAGGTGTACGTGCTCAACAGAAAATTCGACTCAAAAGAGATGAATTACGTAATTCTAAGATTGACAAAAACAAATGTGGAAAGAATCAAGAGGCGAAAAAAATCAGACCAGCGAAAGATCCCATCAACAAAAAAAGGTCACTCGAGATAGGCGATAAAAACTCATCGAAAGAGGTGGAAAAAGAGAAGACGCAGCCCTTCGTTGATATCAAGACCCGTTCGATAGATCCATCTACCGAAACTCTACCATCAGGGTGGTCAAAGCAAGTTGCTCCTCATGGCAGAGCTTATTTCATAAACGATAGTGATGGTACCATATCATGGATAGATCCAAGAACAAACAAACCTGGTCCACTTCCCAGCTATACATCTCTTAGTGCACCCAATGTTGCAAGAGCAGGGTTTCCTTCACCCATGGACAAAAAAGTTGTAACTGATCATGCTGAGAATGAAGTTCAGCTAAAAGATCCTCGTTCAACTAAAACAAGAAGTGAGCTTTGCCCATCACACGATATGATCCACGGATCAATCTCCGATACAGAATTAATGGATCCATTGGCTCTCTCCAAAGATCCACCACAAAAAAATCATGGTTCAAAGAACTCTGAAGAAACAAAGTCCTCTAGAAAATGTGATGTAAATGTAAATGAACAAACTTTGTTGGCGAATTCGACACTATCCGTTCCTCTGAAAAATGGAGCTGTAAAATATCTTATATCACCTACATCGGATCATCGTCGTTTCAATCAAGGAGCCAAGAACCCAATTTCTGTAGGTAATCAGTCCGAGGGTCAGCTTGGGGAAAATGAGCCAGACAAAATCATCAGTGAACCGGAAATTATTACCATTGACGATTCACCTCCTCGGTTCTCGATAGAATGCGAGAGTTTTACAAAAAATTTGTTCAACGAAGAAACTGAGCAAAGAAAACCGGAGGCTTTTTCTGACTCACTCGCTATTCCTATGAAAAAAGTGTATCAATCACTCAATATTACAAATAATATGGAAGATCAATCGGGACCCTTATTCGAAGAGCTTGAAAGCCTTCCGCATGCCTTAGGATTGGAGCCTTTGGATGCAAGCCATTTGCAGGAGCTAAAAACAGTAGAGTGTTCACGCTGTCATCTTTTAGAAAAGGAACTGGACAAGAACAAGCGAATTATCAGTTATTATGATGTCAATTGCAAAGCTTTGATGAAATATTGCAGTGAACTAAAGGAAGAGCTGAAAAAGGCTTCAAACTAATTTTTTTTCATCATTATATTATATTCATTAATATTAATTTTTTGCCACTTCTTCTTGCCGCTAATTCAACAGGAGTATCATATTTAATCCCCTCCCCAACTTTCAAATTTTTACTCTCTTCACTTTTCATGATCTCTCAAACCATCTATTTTTTCTCGTTCTTCAAATGATTCCAAAATTAATAATCTAATAAAAACAATATTCATAACACAAATAGCCAAAAATCATAGTCAGAGATCGTCACACAACCCTTTGGATGAAAAACTCAGTCTCCAGTGTTAGCCAATCGATAAAATAAGTTCAACGTCCATCTGAAGTTTTCGTATAGGCGGGAAAAAATTGGAGCCTATTGGGGTAAAACATCGATAATAGTTGGTGCATCAAAAATTAATTGTAAAATATCTGTAAAAACAAATTATTTTAGACTGTTTGTTTTTTACACTTTTCATCAGCAATTTGATTTTAACAATTGACCAACGTTGATAAGTTCGACTTGTAAGAAACTTTATTGTGGGTCAAAGTTATCAAATCTGGGTGTGTAGAGTTGGATAGTCTAGAATACCCTAAAATGATATAAAAGGGACACATGAATTTACAGAAATACTGAAGAAATGGAATCGATTTTCAGCAGTGTTGGGAATGATATTGACGATGATTTGACCAGTCTTCCATTTGACACTCTCTACTACAATATTGCGCATTGATGCAGCAAAAGAAAAAAGCTTGATTTGTACAGCCAGCACACCAAGCTACTTTCTTGAGGGCAGCTGTATCTTGCTGTAATTTTGTTTCCCAGATTTTTTTGTTCTCTTCCAATCTCTTTAGATATTCTTGCTCCAGTTCCGCGTCTCTGGTGATTTGAATACGACTCTGGGAGGGTTTATTGTCAATCTGGAAGATAGCTCGTAGATCATTCATCAAATTAGCGTAGAAGAGGCGTCTCGCATAGTCTTCATCTTGCTCCATAGAGCTGGTCTCGGTCACAGAATAGTTGTGTTCCTGCAAAACTCTTTCTCTCCGGTTGTCCAGCTCAATGAATTCATCGACCACGCCGTTGAACATTGGATCTTTCGGGTCAAAAGGTTCAGCATCCAAGCCATCATTGCTATCAGACTGAAATAGATCATCTTCGTTGAGCGATTCGTTGAAGAAGTCGTGGCCGAGGGATCCGAAGAAGGATCCATCTGATACATAGCATGATGGACTCGAATTATTTGAGGTCGCGGATTGAGAGCTTCCGCTCTCAGAAGGTTTAGGAGAGGGATTTCCCCATTTCACAGTTACACCGTCATCTCGACTAGAAACAAATTAGAAATGAATTTATTAATAAATGGCCTAAGACGATCAATAAAATGAGGATACTTACCCATCGACCGGCTGTTCTCTGTGGACAATTTCTTTCAAGCGTTGAGATATATTGGGGACTGTTAAGCTGTCTCCAATATCAAATTTTTTTCTCACACACTCAAGACGCACTTGACAATTAGCTCCTAAAAGTGCTTTTCTCTTCAGATCTTCATAACCTCGATCTATGATTCTACTATCCTCATCACTTGAATCTTCAATGGTCATTGGGTCGATCATGTGTATTCCTTTGCCAGGCTGCCAAGGGGCTTTGAAAATTTTCGACAAACGTATCTTGTTTGGGAAATGGACCATTAATTTTCTAACATGAGCCTTGAGCTCTTCAATAGCAGAATCGAAATCTCGTAGCTCTGCTTTGGGAACTTTACTTCTGAGCTCTATATCATAATCCTCAAAGTAATCATGAGGATCTCTAGCCAAGTAGAGTGATTTGAGATCCAAAATACCTCTGTAAAAGAGAATTTGATAACAATTAAAAGCAGATAAAGAGAGCAGATTAGAGATAATTGAGCAAACCTTTGATGTGAACCACCGAAGAAAAAGAGATGAGCAGTTTTCCTCCTTGGATTATAACTAAGTAATTTTGCCGGCCACAAGGGATGAGCTTGATTGGGAAAAATAGCGATTTTGAAAGTTTAATTCTATCTTATAAATGATATGGGGGTCAATAAACTTACCTTTCACTTGAGCTAATACTATTGCATGTCCCCATGGACAGGGATAAATAAACCATCTCTTGTGTTTATAAAAGTTTTTTATACAATAAGGACACTCATCAGCGAGCCTTAATTCATTAGAGATGTTTTTGATATAATTCGAAACAGTTTTGATCTCCTCTTGGACTATTTTTCCCTTTGGACTTGTTTTGAGAATATGATAGGCTACCCTAAAATCAGCAATCAACTCTTCAGGACATCGATAATGATCATTGTCCAGTCTCTTTTGAATATCAGGTAAATTGAATGGCTTGAATTCATGGCTCAATTTATGGTTGAAAAACGAATGGTCAGCTAGTAACAATCTTGGAACCTGATACAAATCAACAATTTATCAACACAATTTCCAATCGAACAGAATCAATTCAAAATAAACAATAAAAAACGAATAACTTACAGATTTAACAGATCGAATTAAATCAGAAAAAAGATCGTTAATCTCTCTTCTCTCCAAAGGCTGAAAGGCAACACCACTTTCCCATCTATCAATTGAACTTTGTAACTGGACACATGATGGACACTTATTTAAGGATGTGTTCACATTGGAAACAATTCCTTTTTTACCAACTTTAATCAAACACTTTCGACAATAGCTTCTCCAACAATTGAGACACTTGATGTCGACAATCTTGAGGTGACATTGATGACAGAACGGATCTTGGGGAACATTAAGAAACATTATAAACCAAACTAAGAACGATTTCCAATAATCCACCACTAATCACAGACAATTAAATCACTAATTTAATGATTGATAAATGTTTACACAAATAGTAAGAGATTCGTAAAAGCTTTCGTTTACTTGTCCAAACTTGTACAAGTGCTCACAATAAACTGAAAGACAAGTGAAACAAAGTCCTTACATAAAACCCGCGAACGAAACAATTGGAATAGTGTTCACGAAAAAAAAGTAGCTTATTTTGTGTTTTCACTCAAATGATACAAAACAGAATGTAAGAGAATGTAAAAGAAATGTAAAAAAATGCGTGAGAAGTCATAATGTGTCCATAAATTGACTGCGCCACAGGCGGAATTATAATCCTAATGGTGATTAGTGTGAGTGTGTGAGTTGAACCAGAGAGAGAAACACTTTTTCAAGTTGAGAAGAAAAAAATTGTTCTTAGTCATTTCAAGGTATTTTCATTGATGTTACTTTCAATTGGACACACTTGAAGTCAAGGATAACCCATAGGCATGAGAGGAGAGTAAAGAGAAGAGAGGTCACTCGGAAGAGAGAGAGAGAGAGAACAATTTTAGTACATCAACCTTCTTGTTGATCAACATAAACTTTATTAAAACTGTATGTATGAGTCAATTGACTTTTCAACTTACACATATCTGCTAATGATTATCAGTCAAGTAAAACCCGACGAGAGAGAGAGAGAGAGAGAGAGAGAGAGAGAGAGAGAGAGAGAGAGAAAATTTGAAAAATTTAGAGCCACTAATGATGGAATGTTCTTCTTTATCTAGGTTTCTCTTGGATTTTAATCCCTTTTCCAATAACCAAGCTATTAGTTGGAGATGATGAATTTTTGGCAAACTTTTTGACTAAAACAAGTAATATTTGTTGACCATTTGAATCATTGTTTCAGAAGAAATTTTTCCACTCTCATTTATTACATTTTTGAGTTTCAAGGAAATCGCTGATGATTTTGACCTCCTCATACAGTAGTCAATCACTCAAGTTTTATACAGATAGAAGCAATTTGGAAATCAATTCCGATGATAATAAAAAAAAATAATTATAATGCGCAAACATTCAATTCATAACGATTTGATTTTTATTTTCAAGAAAATACTTTGAAGCTTAAATTCTAAAACGGCCAACTACATTTTTTTCCAATTCACAGGGACCAGAAAGAGCATAGAGTGTAGAAGAGGAAGAAACAGGAAAATAAGTATTCAAGGAAATAGGAGATTTCATTTTAAGAGAATGAGTTTTGTGAACAATTTGGGTGTTTATCGGCTTTGGTTCTGTAGGGAAGATGAAGAGACGATTTATGATCAGAACATATCATATTACCGCTAACACTATTGTGGCCACTTACCGTTGCACCGGCTGTTGTGGATATCGGATGACTGCTTGGTACCAGAACTGTTTGGCCACCATTACATCGAGTAGTATTTTCACTTACAGCAAGTTTAAGAGGCAATTGTTGACGAATAGACTGGCCTATCAATCGTGATGGTGAACTATTAACACTTCCGCTCACATTGCTTTCTACTTTTTCGGCACTTTTATTGCTGTCAATATTATTATTTCTTTCAATGTATTTATGTAAAAAAGAATTTCTTGGCGAAAAAAGGGAAGGCGTTGTGTTCGAATTTGTTCCAGAAGTGGTAACACTTTTACTCGGACTTTCAGTCAACGGATTGTTAGATAACGCTGATGACCTAGTTACACAGGCGGATGGAGGCAGCGGCGGAAGTGGAGGTGGCCTCGGTGGAGATGACTTTGGTTGGGAGGAAAGAAGAGGATAAGAGTGATGATGATGGTGAGCAGTGTTATGTGAGGCTTGATTATCATTGATTGAACGAGTATTTCCAGTGTTAACTACAGTATGAGCAGGGCTCAAAATTATGCCCTCTTTTTGTAATGCTTCTAATTTTCGATACAACTTTTCCCGTTGATCATCAATATCTTTTTGCTCTTGCTTTATTTGCTGCTTAATTGATTCCAGCGATTTTCGCTCCTCTTCAAGAGATTCTTTTTCCTCTGACAATTTTTTTTGCCAATTACTTTTATCAATTCGAAGTTGCTCTTGCAAATTGCGAAGCTCTTCCAGACCTTGCTCTGGTCTGTATACACTTCGACGATCTCCTTTGAAAGATGAAGAAGTTGAGCTACACAGAGATGATGTTCCTTCCCTGCCACTTGGTAGGCTACCATTTTCTTTTTGCATTTGAATGAGCTTCGTCTGAGACTCAATTAATTGATATCTCATACTCTCAAACAAAGACTGTTGGTAATTGAATGAACACTGTTTTGGAAGATAAATAGAGATGAATAAATGAAGGAATATCAAGTATGCAATGGATTCATACGAAAGGAAATGAATCATCAACATGAGAAAGTCTACTATCATGTAGACGATAATTAGGTGATAACTGTATATTCTGAGCCAAATAATCAAAATTCACAGTCTTATACTAATAATAAGCTCTATCATCAGAAATAAAAGAATTTCTACACTCCTCCTAATGTAACAAGTTGAAACTGAAGGAGTTCAACTGCTCAACACTTTTTAAGGTGTCTTGAGATTGGAAAGCTAAGAGACATTTCATCATCACAATAATGAGTCTGAGAATTTTCTGAAAAATGATGAAATACTTGCCATGAGAAGGTTAACTTGATGTTGTAATTCAGCAATTTGAATCAGCTGATCCTTCCCTTGAGTCATCAATAGGGGTGTTGTTGAAAGTCTATAAATATCACTTGGATCATACAAAGGCAGAATAGCTGATGAGATCGTAGGTGCTGATGGACATGTTCCCGGAGCAGTGAGTAAAGTAGGAGAGGTGGGTGCTAAAGTATTGATGACATTTGAAAATAATGATTGAGTGGAGGTAGTCGGTGTGGTGACCAAGCTCCGTCGCTGGATCTTTTCGGGACTAGAAGTTCCTGATGAGCATTTTCCGAGTAAAGGACCAGAGGAGCGTCTTATATCGCCACCAGATCCTCGAATTTGCAGGAATGTATCACTTGGAGGACAAACATTGATCTGAGATGTGTTTGGAGCAAGAGTGGAGGTGGATGAATTGATTTCACCATTTGAGCTTTCGCTTTCGGTGCCCTTCTTATCGGAAGAAGAATCACATTCCTTGGTTCCACCAAGAGTACCATCTTTCAATTGGATTAGCTTCTTTTTCAGCGAATTTAAGCCATTACCCTGATCTTTCAGAGCATTATCGAAGCCACCAAAAGTTTCCGCTCTCTTGGGTAATATTGGCGAAACGAATGCATCACTATGATGTTCGCCCGCTGAGCTGACGCTTCTACACAAGTTGGTACCGGAAACATAAAGATTGTGGGCTATCTTGAAAGCTGAAAAGTAGAGTATGACAGAGAGAGAGAGATAGATAGAGAGAGAGAGAGAGAGAGAGAGAGAGAGAGAGAGAGAGAGAGAGAGAAGAAAAAGAGTGTAAAAAAGAATGACCAAAAACATTCTGGTGCAAAACGTTTCATGACTGTTAAATAATGAGCCATAAAAGTCATCTTTTCCTATCTGGTTAGCATTCAATCCTTACCTTCATTAGCCACATTTAAAACTGTTTCATGTGAACAATTTTCTTCCATTATTGGCACATATTTTATAAAATCTATTCCCTCTGTTTCAATTCCCATTAATTCCTAGAACGGGGTGAGAGAGAGAGAGTAAAGTAAATGGTCTGTGCTAAATTTTTTAAGTGTCCATGTTAAATTTTCTCTTGCTGATCGGCTTAAGATTAGAGGAGAAAGAGTAAGCGGCCAGTAAGCCATGGTCATTGAGATTTGGACTCACCATGATATCGGCGAATACTTTCATCTTATCTTCACACGTTTGTGCTATTTTGGTATCTTTTTCATACATTGAATTTAATAGCTCTCGAACTTTAGCCTTACGGGCTTCCTCAATTTTCTTCTCTTCAAATTCACTTCCACTTGTCTCATACTCGGTTGGACAAACATCAACAGCCTCTCGAATCTGTTCGATTAATAATTTTTGATCTTTTGCCGTTGGGCATATAAGCTCATACATTTCAGGCTCCTTAGGATTGGACGATATCAGATAGACTCCTTTACTCGATTGGCCAGCTTTTTCTCGGACCAAAAGTTTCTGCAAGGCGACAACACCAGACTGTAGAAGAGGGAGAGAAAG
The DNA here is from genome assembly GCA_003956705.1 of Brevipalpus yothersi. Lineage (NCBI taxonomy): Eukaryota > Metazoa > Arthropoda > Arachnida > Trombidiformes > Tenuipalpidae > Brevipalpus > Brevipalpus yothersi. Next base: position 230,487 of record QZCP01000357.1, read on the forward strand.
AAAAAAAATGAATGATGTGATTAATTTTCTAGATGATGAGAAATTTTTGTGGTCAAAAATAAACTATTCCTCATTGCTTTCCATCGATTATAGCTACAGGGAGAGACTCTTTGAGAATTAGTTTGAAAAGAAGCTGAATAAAAAATGGAAAGCACATGAGTTTCCTATTGAATAGATGACACGGGCTAGCAGAGAGAATATCAATCTCGCAAGTGATGCGGAAAATGTCACAGAATTTATGAAAAAAAGAAAAATATGTGTGTTCATATCAGGTGAATAGAAGAAAGATTCATGATACACATATGTATTGTGTACTATGTGCTTTTACATAGGGTGTAGTATAGAATATAACCTTTTATGTAGAAAATCTTTCGAAAGATTGCTTTCTCTCTCTCTCTCTCTCTCTCTCTCTCTCTCTCGTTTATGGGTCCAGATTTGCTCTACTTCGATCACAAATGTATTCATTCGCTTCGATTGTTTGCTGGTTTTCATTAAAGTGAAAATGTGAAACTGCTCGTCTTAAGTTGATATGTTTAAGGAGTAAGAATCGTTAAAATAGATAGGGAAAGAGAGGGAGAGAAAGTAGGTGATAGGACTTGATCAACGGAAAATAAAAGTCAATAAAATGTAAGAATGCTTGAAGGAACCAAAAAATATTGAGTCAAAATTTTTCGATAATCTACAGACGGCTCATAGAGCATAAATTGAGCGTATCAGTTCAATTCATTATTCCATAAAAAAGTGGATCTCATAAAGAATTTCGATGGAAATTGCTCCAAGAATGTCAGATAGCATCGGATCAACACTCAGCTCAACTCTGAGAAATAACACTTTGATGATGACCAGATCAGAAGAACTTCATTACGTTTCGGATCAAGAGGTAAATTCCCAGAATATGAGAGATGGATCAAGATCAGTGATTTTGGACGAGATGATGATTGACCATAATCATTATTTTTTCAACAGCCCTCATATATAGTTGAGTGACAATATTGGATGAAGGACTGTGACACCCATAACTCTTCTCCATCATGAAATGAGAGGTAGGTTTAATGTATTCAAAGATTCTCCGTTGGATTGAAGTGCTTATTCATATTAATCATGTCCATCTCCTGCGATCGGTCGGGGATCTCCGTGCTTAGTTCCGGCCTGGTTATTCAACAAGAAATATATATATTTGAATAATAAGCTGGCATGTTCAAATTCTCAGACACAAACTGGCCTCACTTTGAATCATAATAATACATGAATCCATGGAAGTGGAAAAGTTATCTGGACCAGAAAAATATCCATCTCAGCCTCAAATTGGCTTGCTTTTCGGATATACTTAGTGTACTCGACAGTAAGTGAGAGGAAGATGCGGTTATGAAGATGGTGTTAATGATCAAAAAGGAACATCTTTCTTTTATGCCTCCCAGCAGCTAAAGTCTAATAATAATCTAATCATTTTCATTCATCAACAACCCTTGAAAGTGCGAAAAAGAAATCGCTTTTCCTTCTAATATTCACCGGTATTGAATTGTTTGCTGTTGAGACGGAAATCTTAAGCAATCAGAGCAAATCATAAACCAACTTCACTATTAATATTACCTGCCAGTCTATTTATCCGATCGCCCAAAATGTTCAGCGGGAAGATGATTCATTTTTCCAATCATCACACTTCTAAGTGTGTTAGTAGAAAATGAGTTGACATTAAGTGAGAAACATTATGAGAGAGAGAGAAGACAGATGCATTTTTGAAGTGATACCAACACATTCAGTTTCATCTTAGACTTTTCTTCATCCATTTCAAGACATTCGAATTTTTATATACCACTAAAAAAAGTGTTGTGTGCTGAACACCATTATCAAGTTCAATGACAGTCTGTAAAGATTCACAGTTGACATTATGTGAGTAGGTGCTGTCTGAATATTTTCAGTTCTTCGTGTAGATTAATTTCCATCAGTTAACAGAATTTTTGACTAATTTTATTTCAAGATTCAAGTTGATCGAGTTATGTGCAATTTTCACTATACTTGTCTCAATTCCATCATCATTACCGTTATTCTAGTGACTGCTAGACGACACTAGTCAATCAAATTGATGGTAAGAATCACAACTAAAATTTACGATTGAATAAAATTTTCAACCTTCCCAACAATTTTCATGAGATAATCTGAAAAATTTCATCTACCTCCTAGAATCAGTCAAATGAATCAGAGACCAGCAAAAATTCAAGCTCTACGCCAGCTGTTCGTATTTATTTGTGTCACAGTTTTTTGTGGAAAAGTCGAGGCTGGCAAGAAACAGTCGTCAAGTACCATTGTTATCCACAACAACGGTGGAAACGAAGAGGAAGAAGTAACTCACAATGTGATTCCAATTCCATTTCCAGTTCCTTACCGGGTAATGAAGCATCAATCTCATCTGATCCCGTAAGTACACTGATACTGAAAATTTCATGATACCATTATACGGGATGCAAACAAATAAACCAGGGTCATAACATTCACTCGGATGAATCGAGCCAAGATTTAGTGCCTCCTAGACTATCTTAAAACACTATTAGCCCTGATTCCAATTCTTATGACTGTCAAAAAAAATTTCTCCTAGACTCCATCAGCCCCCACCAATGGGTATGACAAGATCTCCTCCAATGATGTTCTCAGGTAAAGTTCTCATCATGAACGGAAATATCTATCTTCCCCATCTTCTCTATCATCATAATCTTTCAATGAGGAAATGATTCACTTTTTCCACTTCCACAGGCACTTCCCATCAACCTTCTCTACTACCATTGGGAATCACAACACACATTCCAATGGCTTTGACTCAAAGTCTGCCTCCCCACCAAAAATTCCACAATTTTCTAGCCTTACGTATGGAGCCAATAGGCGCTCATCAGTTTCATAGAGGCTATTCTTCCATACCAGCCCCACCTTCCATTGATGGAATGGATCCAAAGATGATCAATTTTTACAGCCTCTATAAGCCATGGCCACCGGCAATCACCGTTCCTCGAACAACAGTCCAGTACGATCGACCACCAACGATTCAACCAAATGATGATTATAAACAAGGTGATGAGCTGGAAACGGAACGTAACCCACCGGATGAGTATCCCCAAGAATACTATCCTGATGAATATGTGAATGATAATAGCCCAAAAGCGGGAGATATTCGCACTCATCCACCTCAAGAATATCCCGAAAATGAATACAACAAGGGAAATGAAATTGACGACTACCACCGAGAATATGAGAAAGATTATCCTCCAGTTGATCCGAATGCTGGAGTGAATAATGGTAAGTTGGAGTCCTCATCAACATGCAGTAGTAGGTGGCAATAAAATGGGTAAAATGGGTAAAATGGGTAAAGTGATGATATGTATGGCTGAATTATCCTGATATCAAGCTCAAGAAGATATTTTGACAACTTGTAAACTAAGAATGTCAGAAAATCAATGCTAGAAGGTCGTAGAACTCAGAACAAATCTAGTCGAAAAGCAATGAGATATTCTTAATCATATATCGTTTGCTAGAATGTAAGTAACACCTATCAATCAACAATCGAAAAAAAGAGTCAAAGCAACATGTGGAGAGATTGGTTGATTGAACTACTTCATCTTGATAACATGTGTTGGTGAAAGTTGGGAGCGAGTTGGATATGAGATTAAGATATGAGGTTTTTTCAGCTAGCATAGAATGGAGAAAGAGATTAAGATCTAAATTCTAAGCTGACCAGAAAAGAACCATATTATAACCAATATAAACTTGATACCTCTTCCCAGATCACGATTATCGAGTTAACGACATTGAACACAATCCACCTCAAGCTCCTGTACCACCTTCCCCACCAATACCAGATATGCCACCAGAAGAACCACCGCAAAGTCCTCCACCGTCAAATTCGGTAGAAGATGAACGAGATGCAGAATATAACAATGGAGAATATACAAACGAATATTATGATGAGCCAAAAAATTCTCCAGAATATTATACTACACGTCAATCGAATAGTCCCTCTTCAGTTCCACCACCCTCAAGTTATTCTTCCACTGTTTCAGGAAATATTCCCGAAATCATAGAGTATTCCTATGGTGTGGATGGAATTGATCCCGGTATCGAATATTTAGAAGATATTGGCCTTGAACAGAATAATTACAAGAAGAAACCAAAGAAAAGCAAACCAAAGAAGGCGCCAGAATACAGTGGAAAGTTCTCAAAGAATTATGACTACTACACAGAAAAACCGTACATTAAGAGCCTTTCCAATCGAATACCATCAGAGGAAATAATTGATTATGGGCTAAGCTTCAACAGAGGAATACCACAAGCTGAATTTGATGATCCAGTGTATGGTTTGAGAGATAATTATGAATACTTAGGCTACAGAGATGCAAATAGACGATCATACGATGGTAATAAATACTACCGAGACGATGAAGATGAGTATCAGCAAGTTGAGAATAGGTATTGGTCAAGCAATAGGGATTCAAGGAAACCATCAGTATTTGGTCAAAGAATAGACAAGTACAAAAGTTGAGTAAAGGATCAAGATTTCCGAGCATCAGAAAATTCATACTAAAATCAGTCTTGTCAGTATGGGATGTCTTCTTCTGATTCGAAGAGGATACAATTCTAAAGAGTCGAATACAATCCGATAAAAAAGAATCATCCACCTACCTTGTTATCCAGGGAACAGAAGTGATACTTTCCGTTGGTTTCTTGGAGCAATAATATCACATCTGAAAGAATTACAGCTATCACGTCAACAATTTTGCCTCGGGCACTTTTCCATGCGACTATAAATTCTTGACGAAGTTTCCTATTGTTGGAGAGAAGATCTGACTTTCGGAATTTTTCTTTTTTAAACATTGCTGTTGATTTGGCATCAATCCTATTATATATTTGAAGTAAACGAATCTCTTTTTCCTTTTCGGCTACTTGGGCATCTACTCTGTTGATGATTTCTCGGATACATTTGATGGCATCTTTCAAGTCAACCCAATCATTTTTGGTATCTAAAGGAAAAACAAGAAGTTCCATTTATTGATGAATGATAGGCCTCCATTTCATCACATCAAACTTTTAGAATGAAAGAAGATTGTTCTAATGGAATCCTCATGATCTTACCTCGAGTTGATTTGATCAGAGAGTCTATCAGAAGTGGATATTTGGTTATTCGCTGTGTAACCAGTAAAATGCATTCGGGAATCCCTCTTGTTTTACACAATGGTTTGTTACAGTATTTCTGTAAGATTGAATGGAATGGAATAATAATAATAATAATATCAGATAGAGTGAATCAATTATGCATGATTCAAATCAGTCATAATCAGAGATTGCGTCATCAATAGATTTATTTCGAGATGAAGATATTCAGAAGAGACCAAAATCTGGTCTCCTGGCGCAGATCTACTTTCATCTTTTCCTTTAGATTAAGAAAGCCAAAATTTTGCTCCCACTAGAAACAAGTGAAAATTTTCAGAGCAAAACGAAGTAATTATTCAAATTGTCATTCGATGTATAAACACTGCACATAGGACAAAGAGATGGGAAATCATTTTCTATTTTCTAAACACAGATAGTTCGAGGATAAAACAAATTCGAAGGAGCTCAACATGAGGTTAAAAAAATTGAATGGAACGAAATAGAGCTGATAAAAAGAGGACCGATAAAGAAGCCAAGGTGTTATGAAGAAAGAAATTGGGTGCTAGGGGAGACAAAAACTTAACAGATCATCAAGTTTTACATAAATAGAAAATGATTATCCAATATGTATCGGGAAAGTAGTGCAGAAAGCAGCAAAATTAGGCTGAGAAAAATGCATCCACCGAGGCAAAACTAAATAACCAAACATTTATTCAAGAATGTGAAATGGAGATTCTTTGGCAAGAATCTGTTTAGGGTTGGCTTATAATCTTGAAAAAATGGAGAGCAAAAAAGAGAAGGATGGTTGATGATCGAGCAGTTGGCAAAATCATTCCGAGTTACATAAGTAAAGTAGGGTTTGAATGTAAGTAAAAAAGTGATTACCAGTGTGCAGTGAGTTCCTCAAAATAAATCAATATACATGTATTGCTGAAAAATGTGAAACTTTTCGAAGAATATTAGTGAATCATCATTCGATGGATGGTAAAAATGATCCAAAATAGACTGACAAATCTCTGATTATAATTGGTTTGAAAACACAAATTTCCGCGAAAAAGATGAGACATCTTACCTTTACAAAGCTTTGAAACTTTCTATCTGTCTTTAAAATATCTTTATACAAGGATAGAGCCTCTTTATGTTGACTACAGAATTGTCCATAAAAAATTCTCATTTTCTCACCATTTTGGCCGGAAAACTGCGTGAAAATATGTGAAGATCAGACAATTGCGTAAAAACAGTTCGTTATCGAAGAAATTTTCTATCTTCAGCTTTTCTAAGAAAAGTATAAGTATAAGATAGTTATTGTCGCAACAAAACTAGCTTGGCTAGTTACTTATTCTGTATGCATGATTAGTGATTATTATTAGATCCATGAAACCGGGCAACAAGATGAATAATACTGATATTTTTACCTGATCTAGAATAATATCTCCTATATTGTCGATCACAGAGCTGGAGGATTGGCGTTCCCTTAGCCTTCCTGCGTGAGTGAAAATAAGGAATATAAGTACATAAATGTATATGTATATATAATACACACACATCATCATAACAAGAATGAACTTTTCAAGTTTTCCTCATGTAATTCAAAAGGATCCTTTCATAATTTATTTTTTCTGATAAAAATAGTCACTCACGGAGGAATGTTGAATGGGTTTCAAGAAGATCTTCCAAACATGGGAAAATTCTTTCAACCATATCTTTGGTCATATGAAGTTCTTTGATCATCCCTTGAGCATAAAGTTCTTGCATTATCTTGAGTGTGAGACAATGATGCTTTTCGGTTATGATGAGTTCTGCATGAATTTGAAGTCAATGGTGTGTGATGAGGTTATGCACCAGATTTTGCATATCCACGGAGACAAAAGTGAAGCACGATAGTCATGCAAGAAGTAGATCCATTCCATTGGATGATTAGGTATTTGTCATTATGATGGCCATAGTAGAAAAAAAAGTGTATACACGGTGGTTGAAAGTATATGATGATGATCAAGACCAGATGAAGGCAATAAGAGGGAAAGAGAGAAGAAACAATAAAAAGAGTGGGCATCAATTTTCAAATGAATTATTGAGTCTATAAACTATACGATACACATATTGTTACGGAACTTACCATGGATGACTTCTTGTCGCTTGATTTCCTTATCTTTCAAGCGTTTCAAAATCTGATCAAAATGAAAAAAAAAAGAAGATGAAAGAACATATATAACATAATGATGAGGCAATACGTTGGGAATTTGTGAACTGAATATGCTATGCCACTGTGTGTGTGTGCCTCTCATATCATCATCATGATCATCGAGTTGGGAAAAATTTTTACATGGCAAAAGTTCTGTAAATAAATTCCATGATAAATTGGTAACATGGCAGATAATCCAGTTCCGTCAATCAGTAAGAATGGAGAGCTGTATGTTTCGCTGATTCGGTTGTTAAAAGAAAATTTCGACATAAAGGTCTGACTCAAAGTGAACATAAACCCAAAGATCTATCCAGATGATAGACATGATATTTGTGTGAGGCGACATTGAGCAAGTTATTTTTTTCTACTACTACTACTCAAAAGTAACGATCGATGAACTCCAGTTATTTTCTTTTTCATAGAAACGATAAATTTATCATTACAACAGTCATATTACTAACTTTTTTATCCACATTTGTTGTCCATGATTCGGGTTCTTCTTCCAATAAACGAAGAACGTTGTCATCTTCAAATATGCTGGTAGTAATCTCGGCTTGAGTACTTTCATCAAGAGATTCCATTGAACCAGAATTGGCTTCAATGATACTGTAATACACGAGAAGAAAGAAGATGAAAAAATAAATTCTTTCCACAATTAATCATCAAACAATATTGGAACAGTAAAATAATTATACTCACTTGCTGTGACCATCCTCTCCTGTGTCCAACTCTTTATCCTCACAGATGACTTTACTACTGGTAAAACATTCAGATAATGATAAGGAGAATATTAGAATTTTCAAATATTCTGTGAGTAGCATTCAATTTAACGAAAATTAACTCTAATTCACAATCAAATCAGTCGAAAAAAATTAAATTCAATACAATTCATGCATTCGGACAAGAGCATCACATAAGTAACATTCACAAACACAAGGCACAACAACAAAAATCAATGGACATCAACATTAAGGATAATGTATGTAACTTTGATCATGGTGTATTGATGGTGACGATTCGGATTGGTAAACATGATCATTATCATATCCTCTATGTAATGGATAACATCTCACACATATACAATCGAAAATCATCATCAAATCCACTGGACCATCATGCGATGTAAATAAATATCATGTGTGTGGGATCAATTTCTCATATGCAGATGATTATGATCATTTTGATTAATGGATCAAATCATATTAAGTGTGAAACTTTTCTTGTGTAACACACATATGATTTGACTTTCTGGTTGAATTGAAGGTGTAAACAAGGCAAGCAAATGAAGTGCAATCAAAAGAAACCAAGCCGAAAGATGTAAATTACCAAGATGATAGAAAAATTACGCGTGTATTAAATAGTCCACAAGGCACGTTAATTAATTAACAATAACGGTGATAATGGTGGGAAGAAAATTTTTTTGTCAGAAGATGTAAAATCATCAATTAAACACACTCACAGCATGATACTGCATGACAATTAAGAGTTTACGTGAACACTATGAGTTGATAATAAAAAGTATTAATGTGGACATAATAATAATAACCTTTCCAAGAGGGAAGTTCTCATCTGATTATGATGAGAATCAATGGCCAATGATTTGTCGAGATTTGAGGAGCGAAAAAAATTAGTGAACACAATTGTGGCTAATTGCAACTTATGGCATCAACAGGACATCAAACAAAACGTAATAATAAAAGTATATTCGTGAAAATAAATCGACAAACGATAACCTTGAAAAACACTAGGTAAGTATTTTCTGATTCAATTCGACTATGTATCAACTAATCACAGTACACTTTTCGTTTGAATTTTGTCTCACTTAAATACAGATAAAATTAACACTGTCGACACAGGCACACATGAAAAAAAGAAAGTAAAGTTGATTCACAAAATGCGATTATTAAAGAAAGTGAAAAAGTGCTTTTCTACTTCTTCTTCTTCTTCCTGATCTTTCTCTTCACACCAACTACTACATCTACTTGGTATGCACACCAGTCAATGTGAATTGTGAAGATTAAATGATAAAGACTAGTGAATTATGAACAAGAAAGTGAAAAAAGGATGGGCCAATGAGAGAGATGAGGAGAGAGAGAAAGAAAGAAAGAAAGAAAGAAAGAAAGAGAGAGAGAGAGAGAGAGAGAGAGAGAGAGAGAGAGAGAGAGAGAGAGAGAGAGAGAGAGAGAGAGAAAGAGAGATGATGTGTAGATGAAGTTCAGGCATCGATCCAATTTCATGGGTAAACAACAAGAATCAAGCCAATTGCAAGTAAACATGAAACCAATGGGAAGTGAATAGTAAGAAATCCTCGAGACAGTCAAGATTCAGATCAGATGATGGGTCGAGGTGAAAAGTCGAAAAGAGAGAGAAAAGAGATGGGAAAAGCCCCTCAACTATAACAGCTCAATTGGATTCAATGATAAGTGATCAAGATCGTTGGCAAAGTGTCCTTCGATCTTTTCTAACGGTACACATTTCGTTGAATGAAGATAATTTGGTTGACCACAGATCGTTTGAACACAATTTACTTGGGTAGGGATCCAAAAGATCGCCTTTCCCTCCTAAATAAATAGTTCTGACCACATCATTAAGTTATCGGTTGGTTATAATGATCATGGAAACGATTTCGATTATGCTGATTTGGTGTACACACTAGTAGCAATGTATTCACTCAATCAAAACTCTGTTGCTGTTATCTTCTCAAAAACTTGCGAATAACTATCATTAACCCTTCTTGGTGATCATCTTTTTTGTTTCAAGATTATTTTGGATTCT